>JAVSBS010019983.1:78264-112098 GCA_033124195.1 Coracias cyanogaster
TCATCTAGTTCAACCCCCCTACAATAAGCAGAGACATCTCTAACTAGGTCAGGTTGCTTAGAGCCCCATCAAGCCTGACTTTGAATGTCTCCTGGGACGGGGCCTTCACCACCTCCCTGGGCATCTTGTTCCAGTGATCAACCACCCTAATATTAAAGAACTTTTTCCTAATGTCCAACCTAAATCTACCCTTTTCTAGCTTAAAACCGTTACCTCTTGTCCCAAGGCTCTGCATTGGTGGGTCACAGGGAAGCTGTGGAAGGGGAAAGACATAGCAAGAAGAATGAGATACTAGGACAGTGAAACTGCTCTGTGCATACTAATGCGTGGTGCCTTGCTAATTAATAGCCTTTCTTCACACACAGCCCTTCAGTAGCTGGAAGTAGCTCTCAATAAACAGAACCTACTTTAATATTCACTGTTACTCTAATGATTTTAACCACTTCACCAATGTCATTTAGAGGTGTGGGCTTTGGGGATATTTCATGATGTTCCTACACCAGCAGAAGTTAATAGCAAAATAATTATACTTTGTTCCAAAGTGGCTTTAGATGATAAAAAGCTTTTCTGTCCATACAGTCCCCATGAGGAGGTTTTGTAATCTAGCCAGGACCTAAAAGTCGTGTTTGTAGAATGACACCCGTGCTTTTGCCTGCAGATGTGGCCTCTCTGCATCTGTGAGCCAAGTGTGGGAGCTGGGCATATGCTGTAGGTGCCCACTTCTGAACCCTGGGTTGTTAGTACTGATGTAGCTTTACAGTCTTTCAAGTCATTGCTTAAATCCCCAAATTCATCTTTACAATATGATCAGTCAAAGGACTTTGCCTTCAGGCAGCTCAAGCTGTTTGGTTCTGTCCTGTGACCGTGGCGTTTGTGTTAGCATGAGAGCTAATCAGCCTAAAGGTTGGTTTAAACTTGCTGAGGTTAAGATGAGCATATCCACAGAGCAGAGAACAGGAGGTAGCGGGAGGAGTTCTGAACCCTGCCCTGCAGGAACACCAGGATTCTCAAAGCTCAAAAGGACTTGGGAAAGAGGAAAACAGAAAGAGCCACCTTCTAAAAGGACTTGGATGGAGTAAGATGGGCCTACAGGATCCTCTGGTCATCTAAAAGTATCTGTTAGCTATTCTTCCAATGGATAAATTGATTGATCTTTTGCTCTGTCAACAGCTAAATGCATTTCACAGAATCCCAGCATGGTAGGGGTTGGAAGGGTTCTCTGGAGATCATCTCATCCAACCCCCCTGCTCCGGCAGGTCACCCAGAGCAGGGTGCCCAGGATCACATCCAGGCATGTTTGGAATCTCTCCAGAGAAGGAGACTCTACAACCTCTCTGGGCAGCCTGAGCCCTCACAGCAAATAGGTTTTTCCTCCTGTTCAGATGGAACCTTCAGGGTTCCAGTTTGTGCCCACAGCCCCTTGTCCTGTCGCTGGGCACCACTGACAAGAGTCTGTCCCCATCCTCTTGCCCTCTGCCCTGTAACTGTTGATCAGCATTGATCAGATCCCCACTGAGTCTTCTCTTCTGCAGCTCAGCAGCCCGCAGGCTCTCAGCCTTTCCTCAGCACAGAGATGCTCCAGTCCCCTTAGCATCTTTGCAGCCTCTGCTGGACTCTCTCCAGTAGTTCCTTGTCTCCACTGGACTCTCTCCAAGTAGTTCTTTGTCTCTCTTGACCTGGGGAGCCCAGAACTGGACACAATCCTCCAGCTGTGACCCACCTTTTGCCAATGGTGTTGGGGCAGGTACTCTGCCAGCCTGGTCCCTGAGCCCTGCAGACGCCCAGCCCCTTTTTGTGTGGGGAGGAGAAGGTGGGAGCACTGGCGTAGCACCAGGCCCATGCTGCTTCACCTCGCTGTGTGCTCATACCCTCCTCTTCATTACCAGCCCCCACCTGTAGATCTGCCTGTGCCTTCACAGTTCTTGAAAGCTTCTGTGTTCTTCTAAATACCAGCTATTTAATCACGACCGCCCAAATCCTTGTAATGACAGGGTTTGGATCTATGACAAAGGCTCCTGCTGCGCCTCAGGTGGGATGTCCCAGGGGGCAGCTCTTGCCCATGGTGCCCCATGGAGCAGGGCTCTGGAGACAATGGCAGAGAGGAGTGTCCTGCCCCCAGCCAAGCAGGAGAGGTCAACAGGTGACCCAGGGAGAAGTGGAAGTCAGTAGTTACTTTGGAAGGTATTATTTAAACTTAATAAGCTGCAATTATATTGCTCGAACAGTAATCCCTTTGTTTCCCTTTGCTTCTTGGATGTCTTTGGGTTTTTGTGGGGGAAGGTTTATTTTTTCATCTGTTGTTAGGGTGCTTGTACTTTAAAAAATAAGATAAAGAGCATTTTTTTCCTACTTAAAGTGCTTTCATGCAAAGCCTGTCTGTGTTCCATAGTTCCCATCTGTGCCTAAACATTAATAAAATGAATTTGAAGGGGTTCTGCTTAAAATGCAGAATCTTTGGGGGTTTTATTTCCATTTTTTCCATTTTTTTTCTTTCTTCCGAGAGAAGTTGTATAATACCTGAAACCATCTGCAATCCCTTCAGCTGGCTTGGTCCCATACATCACTGGGTGGCGTTTGTGCTGCCTCTTCCTTTATGCTCAGTTCAGCAACTGGGAGCAGAACATAGTCCTTTGATTTAACTCAGCTCCGCTAAACCTGTGCTGTAAGATTGTGCTGTGGTTTAAATGGATGGTTGGATCCAGTGTGGGTTTTAATAATGCTTTTCTTGTGATTTGGAGGCATTTGCCTTTAATTGACTTTCATCAAGAGAAGAAGCTCGCAACCATTCATGGTTGGATATGTACCTGCTTTTTATGTCTGCGCTCAAGTCCTGTTGGTAGTGTTTGGCGCTGTGAGGCTTGGCTCAAAGATCAGGTACCCTCCACACGTCAAACAGGACTTTTTTTCTCCTGTTTCATGGTTAATTTATATTTTTTATTATTGGCATTGTGTTTAACATCCAGCACTAACAGACTACAAAGGCAATGGCTGGGAACTGGTGGGAAGCTGCTGTTCCCCGGGCACAGAGTGGGAAGTGAGATGGTTTTTGCTGATGGGCAGAAGGGTTTTGCTGATGGGGGGGAATGGTGAGACTGGGGAAGGTTTGCTGTAAGCAAGGCTCTCAGTCATATATTCTCTTCCTGTTATCTGTGAGTTTTTGACCCCTTTTAACTTGCATCTTCCAATAGGTCTTTCTCATACCCACTCCCATTTTTCTCCTCCACCCATTCACCATTTTCAGACTGTTAGCTCAGTGTCCCTGGCAGCCTGGGCTGCTTCTGCCCTACTCCAGGCAGTGGGCTGCACGTTGCAGGCAGTGCCAGTCTTGCCTCCTGAAGGTTTCTCCTTCAGCCTTCCCTCTTCTTCACTCCAGCCCAGACTCTTGCCACTGAGCTAACCTGGGTCTGCCATACTGGGGGACTCGGACTTCCATAGGAACAGGCCAACTGAGGAGGAAGCAACACCAAGCCCTTCTTTTCAGCAGTGTCTGTTATTATGCCTGGTTCTGGACTTTTGATGAGTGATGGGAAAAAGCCCAAGTCAAATCTCTACATCTACATACCATTACATGCTGCGGAGCTTCAAATCCCAGTATACCTTTGGCGGAGCTGACTCCTCAATATCTTCTCTAGCAGGCTGACCTCTTGTATTAACTTCTTCTTAATGCGACTTAGCCATTGAAGTTTAAAGCTGAAATAATTAAATGCATAACTGGATACAGTATTGTAGAATTATGGAATGGTTTGGGTTGGAAGAGACCTTTCAAGCTCATCTAGTCCAACCCCCCTGCTGTGAGCAGGGAGATCTGCAACTAGAGCAGGTTGCTCAAAGCCTTGGCCAACCTCATCTGCAATGGTTCCAGGGATGTGGCAACCTGGGCCAGGGTTTCACCTCTCTCAGCATCAGCAATTTGTCCCTTCTCTCTAGTCTAAATCGCCCTCATTTAGTTTAAAACCATCACCCCTTGTCACCTCAGGCCTTGCTTAAAGGTCTGTCCCCATCTTTCTGACAGGCCCCTTAAAGTTCTGAAAGGCCACAAGAAGGTCTTCCTGGAGCCTTCTCTTCTCCAAGCTGAACAACCCCACTACCACATGTGTAGGTGTAGAAATCGTAATCTATAGAATTAAGAGACCCTGTGAGAAGGTTAGGAGAGGAGCTCTGCCACCAGTTCTTTGTCCCCTTCAATTACCCAGTGATTAAAAGAATAAGCAAAATTCTTGGGATCTGCATTTTTGATGGTCAAGCTTTGTTTGTTTGGTTTTTTTATGCAGCCACCCTGGTTTCTGTGTTAATAGACTTGTTTCTGGTTTTAAATTTGCAGTTAAATAAGTGGGTTGGTATTGGCATTTGCCTAATGAAGTTTGAAAATCAGTCTGCCCAAACACCTCTGTTGTAGCATTTAAATCCACATATAATAGGGCTAACAAGCCATTTGGCCCCTTTTGCACAGGACTGCAAAGTTACCTTTGAAGACAAAGGAGCCAAAACACAACCATTCTTTTCTTTCTTTAAATGCCGAGATGCAAATAGTTTTTTGTTTCCCTGGATTCGTTGTTGATGCCAGTAACACTTGGAGCAGTTCTAGGAGAGGAGTCTCCTTCCCTGCTGGTAAGGGTATGTTGGAGGGGAGCTGCTGAGCACAAGTCACAGCAGTTGCAAGCAGTTTAAGTCTCAGCCGGTCAAGAAGAATGAGTTTGTCTTCGAGTAAGATGCTTATTTTGAACGGCTTTGCTCTTTTTGTTCTGGCAGGCGCAGTAAGTACAGTAAGGCCAAGCAAGAGGCAGATGAAGAGAAACATTTGAACCAAGGTAAAAGGTTCTTTAATTTGGTTCGTAAAACATGTCCCGCTTTGTGGTGCTTTGGAAATAAGGGGTGACATTCCTCTTGGGATGGGTATGTTGCTGGTTTCCTCACTTGCAAACATCCTTCTGCAAAATTACGTACTTGAGTAAGAGGGAAAAATAGAAGTATGTGGGTAAAAAGTTTTGAGAGGACAGACAGGAGGAAGGTTCATCAGATCCTTCCATTGTTCCTTTCTACTGAAAGACATCTGTTCTTGGGCAGTGATATCTAGGCATGGTTTTTCCCCACAAAACTCTGCTAAAACAGTTTCAGGATGGGCCAGGAGCCATCCTGAAGGAAAGGGAATGTGAACTTTTCTGCCTTTTTTCCACAACTGAATCCTACTGTTCCTTCCAGTCATCCAGGTACCAAACCTGGGACTGGAGCTCAGCATTTCTTGGCTCCTAAGAGGGAAGTGGGATGTGGTTTGGTCTCACAGGTCCTTAGACTGGCCATTGGTCTGTTCGTGATGGCAGTGATTTGTGAAGCTCATTTATTGGCAAAAGCCTGATTCTTGACATAAATATTGGGAAATATGAAATGTTTACATTAAAAATATCACACTGGGGGAAAAATACATGAAGTCCTTCCTTCCTTCATCAGTCATTCCTGGCTTACAGTACATTTTTATTGTACACTCTCTTTGCTGTTGTATATCATTAAGGCTTCAGTCTCATATGTTCTGTGTTCAGCAGCATGTAGATCAGCAACTTCAAATAAAACATTTCTGCCTTGCAGGTGTTAGAACATATGTGGATCCTTTTACATATGAGGATCCAAACCAAGCTGTGAGGGAATTTGCCAAAGAAATTGATGCCTCCTGCATAAAGATTGAAAAAGTTATTGGTGTGGGTAAGTGCCAGAACTTCTGCATTTTTTCTGTAAATATAGTTTTGAATTTGTTGTTAGGAAACATGGGATCCTCTTGAGTTTTGTGTGAGAATTCTCCCAAATGAATTGACATAATGGTTTGACAACCCAAGCACGTGCTTCATGTTCATGGCTGTGGATTCTTGTGCCTTTTTCCTCCAGGGGAATTTGGTGAGGTATGCAGTGGACGTCTCAAAGTACCCGGAAAAAGAGAGATCTGTGTTGCTATCAAGACTCTAAAAGCCGGTTACACTGATAAACAAAGGAGAGACTTCCTGAGCGAGGCCAGCATCATGGGACAATTCGACCACCCTAACATCATCCACTTGGAAGGTGTAGTTACTAAATGTAAGTAGGTCATTTTCACGACAAGGCCAATTTGGAAGTCACTGAGAAATTAAGTCTGTGGCAGCGTGTGCTGATTTTATTTCATTTTCTTTCACTCGCTTTCCTGTGGAATGACAGATGGAGCAGATCCACTGATAGCTAATAGGAGGAAATCAGTGCAGGACAAGTCATTAATCTTGTTGTCAGCTATAAATGGGTTTACGGTTTCGAGGGTTTACAGTTTCGACTGATACTCTATCTGTAGGCAGCTTGTACAAGATTTTGTAAGGGGAATTAATACTACAGGGGTTGGCTTTTTTTCTCCCCCGCTTCTTGCTATGCCAAGCAGGCATCTCTCACATCTTTGTTAGCCCAAGCTGATTGTTACAGGATAGGCAAAAGCAGATGGCGAGCAAAGAATTTCAAACAGTTGGGGGAAAAATACCAAAACAAAACTACAGAGTCAGATGTTTAACGTACAAAGCCCAGATGTAAGGAGCAAGCCTTTGAAATGAAGAGGGCTCTTTTAGCGTGAAACTTTCTCCTTTGTTTTCTCTGATTTACAGGTGTGGTAATTTCCCTTTGCAGAACTTACCTGGCTCTTCTTTTTCCTTTGGTCAGGTTGGGTTTTGTGTTAATTCTGTTGGCGTTCATTGTGCCATTGACCCTGCCTTAGAAAGAGAAATCCCTCAAACCACGGCAAAACCCTGTCCCTCCTGCATGTTGGATGGAGCTGGATGCTCACCCGTCCACCTGTGCTTCTGGAAATCTTACCTTTACTCATCCATGTTCCCCTCTCCTAATCTACCTTCTCACACTCATCAGTGTGTTCCTGCTTGCTTTACAAAACAAATTCCACTAGCGAAAAATAGAGGTTTGGACTCATTTTGCCCGTTGTTTATTGAGGGCCTCCCTCAAAACTGAAATTAAAAGATACTTTGAAGCTCTGATCTCTCTTGTAGTAACAAAGAGGGGGGCTGTGTGGTCAGGCCTAAGTATTTGCTCAGCGATTTTTCTAGCACCTCTGTAAAAGAAAAGCAACTGGGGATTGGGGCAGGGGGGAATCTTTGTGTCAAAATCCCAGCGAGGCTCAAACCCCTGAGCTATTAGAGCCCGAGCAGTTATAAATTACTGCGTGCGTTTGCGTAATGCAGTTGTCACTGAATTAAACTGATTTGAAATTTTCACCGAGGGGGTGGGAGCCTGACCCAAGAACGTTTCATTGCCGAGCTCGCAGCGAGTGATGCTTCCCCAGCAAGCCAGCTTGGCCACCTCAGAGCTGGTCTGTTTGCTAAGCAGGGCTGCTTAAGGAGGCATTCATCTCCATTTCTCCATAGGTTTTCTGAGTGCCATGATAAATGAATGCATTTAATAAACTGAAAATTAAAATGTGAGATAAATAGTGGTGTAGACGGGGGCTGAGAGAGGCGGCAAAAAAACATGAATACATTATTGGCTGCTAGTCAAGTACTTTAATAATTGACTTGCTGATGGTAACTTCTCCTCTCTCTGCCCCCCTCCCCTGCTAAAGAAGAGCCTGAGTAATGAAATCACATGTTAATGTACTGAAAGAGTCTCCCTTTCTTCCTTTCTACGTTGACATAGTATCTTTTGATTGAGGAAGGTTAATTAAAACTCATTTAGCTGTATTTGTTCAGTGGAAGGGTTCCGGTCACAGTTGCAAAGGATAAATGAAGCACTGACATATGCAGATGGGGTCAGAGTTTTTTCTTTTTTCTGCAAAGGTGAATTAGAGGGAGAAGGATGTTTTATCACGTCCCTTTCCTTAAGGGTGCAGATACAGATCCAAGGTCACTGAGCCCTTCATCCAGAGCAGTTTGCTTTATGCAATACCATCGCTTCTCTGCTGTGTTTGTGCAAGTCAGAGGGTCCAGCTGCCAGATGGGCATTTCAGGGGCATGCCAGTTTGCACAGGACCAAAACAGTATGCGTTTTGATAGCAGTCGAGATGGGAAGGAGAAGCAGGAATAGCAAAAGGCCTGCAGAGGATAGATTTGGACTAAAAAGGTGAAATAAGTAACGAGGGAAATAAGTGATATATTGCACATAGCTGTTGGCCTGAGTGAAATGATGTCAAGTTTTCAGTAGAGTCGGTCCTTACAGCATATTGTTTCCTCATCAAAAGCAAGTTTACTTTGAAAACAGAAATCCCTGACAAATGAAGAGAGAAGCATCTTGGTGAAAAAAAGCGCTGAGGTAGAAAAGATTACAGGAGCTTTCAGTGCTGCAACATTTCATGGTAGGGTAATTTTCATAGCAGGTTTTGCTGGAGCATACACTTAGTGGTGTCAAAAACAAGGAAAAGTTGAGTAGTACTGATACATCTGATGCCAAGAGAGAACTGAGGTCTATAGTCTAGGTGATGTGTCCACAGAACCCTTCATTCCCCATAATGTTCTGTCATTCAGAGCTGCTCCAGGATTCGCAGAAGCAGAGTTTCTCTGGGAGACTGTCTTTTATCTAGGAAGAGTCTCTGGCTCCTGTAGCTAAAGCAGAACTGGGAGGAAGGGTTGCCCAGCAAGCCTGGCACTGACCATCCAGGGATCCCTTGACTTCAGGTGGGCTTAACAGTACTCAACTTGGGACCAGGCTTTTGCCGTTTGACCTTTGATAAGTCACTTCTCTACATCTCCCATTGCTCACTTGGAGAATGGAGATGATACCGGACCTATTTCTCAAATACATAGATGCTGAATATCTAGCGTGATTTAACTCTGTGAAATAATCAGTGTTACTTATATGTACCTAAAGGTTTTCAGTTACAGCATCATATGAATTTGTAAAGCTCTTACAGTCAACAGCAAGCATTATTTATGTATTTGCTATCGGTTTAGGCAGGAGAGTGTCTAGAAAGCATCCCCATGTCAGCAACATCATCACATTCCATTTCTCTTCAGCCTGCCCAGCCTGGCTCTCGGATGTCGCAGCGTGGAGACCTGAGTGCTGCTGAAGCAAAGTGTCCCACGAGTGACACACTTCACTGAATCATTCCTCCTCTGCTTGACTTCAGGAGGCAAATGGCTTTGGCTCATTTATAAATAACGAGAGACACAGGATACAAATTCAGGACAGAGAAAGTAGAGAGGATCAGCTTGTATTTTGCACTCTCAAATCCCACTGTCTTGGAGTTCCTTGTAGCTGCTGACAGCTTCTAACTCGCCTAAAGTGTTGATCTTTCCACGAGGCAGAGACACCAAGGCATTCACAAATTCCATTTTGAAAGAGGAGGGCGATCTAGTCTGCAAGCAATTTAATTACACTAAAGATTCTTGTCAGGTTTGAACAGATCTTGATTTCTGAGCTCTCCGTTATCATGAATTCCTTAGAGAACAGGAGCCACTTTAGTTAAAGACCTCGTCAATGTGTCAACCAAAGGGTTAACCTTCCAGATGGGACCCTTTAAACGTTTCTGTCCTATAATATTTCTTCTCGTGCTCCCCACAGCTGGGGCATAAGCTTGGTGCTTTTCAAATTAAATTAGATTGTGTAAGCCAGGTGTCTTGGCAGTAAAATCATGTGCAACCCATTTTTATCCTATTAACATCGGCGTTCATCAAGGAATTGTGTTTTTCTTTCTGCAAACTCTAGGTAAACCGGTAATGATCATAACTGAGTACATGGAGAACGGCTCCTTGGATGCCTTCCTCAGGGTAGGTGATTTCTTCTTAATAAGCTAAGGAGATTTTATGCTGGGAAGCATTTTCCAGTTTTCACTCTGGTTCTTTTTTTTGCAAGAGATACTGAAAATTCAGCGTTTTTAAAGAACTTATGCTTGTACTTGGGAAATTCTGTTTTCTGGTGGTGCTCGTATTGAAAACCAGAATAAATGTAAAGTGCAAGAATATAGAATAAATGTGATGCTTAAAATAACAGGGTCGTAAATAATCCATGTTTAAGGGGAATAGTTCTGATTTGCTCTGTTTTTTAAAGCATCACAGTGCTATAGACTCATTAAAACCAGATGCATTGCGATCTGGATACTGTGTCACTGGAAGCTGGGACAGAACCTCTGGGTTTTCACTTTACTGCTGAATTATAGACGCTAGTCAGGAGAGCGAGGAAATAATGTTGCCTTTTATCTGAGAGAAGATAGGGATCCAGAGCTCTGCGCTTTGCCTGTTTCAGCAATGGCCATTGAGTAGCTTTTAGCTTAATGCTCTGTGATTTTCTTCCTTTCCCGGTCTGTAGAAGAATGATGGCAGGTTTACAGTCATCCAGTTGGTGGGTATGCTTCGTGGCATCGGCTCGGGGATGAAGTATCTGTCTGACATGAGCTATGTGCATCGGGATCTAGCTGCTCGAAACATACTGGTCAACAGCAACCTGGTCTGCAAAGTGTCTGACTTCGGCATGTCCCGGGTCCTGGAAGATGACCCTGAGGCAGCTTATACCACACGGGTAAGGAGGGAAAGAAGTTGCCCAGTGAGTTTTCTTGCCTACGTACTGGTTTTGTCTGACTGTGCAGGAGGTGACAGTGGTTTGTTCTAAAATAATCTCAGTCAGAAATGAAAACCTATTTCACAACCAAAAAAATAAACATGGACCCCGACTCCATAGCTGATATGAATTGATGTAGCTTTATTGCTACATCAGTTTTTCTTCTCTGAGGATGTGACCTACATATTCCTCTGGTTCCTTCAGTGTGCTAGAGTGCGTGGCAGGAATCTGATGCCAGAAATTAGAGCTTGGGCTTCTATTCCTTCTGATATCCGCAGACATGCATAATGAGCTCCAGGTAGCTGGTCCCACTGGGGTTTGATACTGCAGGTGTAGATATGCCACCAAAAAAAAAAGAAAAAGTTAAATCTGCTTTTGCCCATCACAAAGCTAGTCAGAAATTAGACCTAAAAAACTTGGACTGGGAGAAGTGTGAGGCCTGCATTCCCATTTTTTGTTTCTTTCCCAATTTCAGCATCCCGCTGTAATTTTGCTAAAGCCGTTTTAATATGCTGCATGTGGAATAGTACTAATGCAAGGACTTCTGGCCACAAAACAACATCCTGACCTTTACCAGCCTTTGTACCGATACTTCTGTAATTAACATGTGCGCAAAGAAAAAAAAGTCAGAGTTTATAAAGTCTCCTTTTTTTAATTGCTTATATTATTCGTTTTTAAATATCTGCCATTCTCCATCTGTTCTCCCTAGTGCAGAGTTTGTTTGCAGCGCTCAGATTTTGCAGTTTAATCCCAACACTCATCCTTTAATGGATTCGTGGTTTATTACAGGGAAGGAAAGACTCGTGTAGTGTTATAATGCTGGTCAGCCTCCGTATTTCTCACTCGTAAGGCAAGTGGAAGGAGCAGAAGCAGAAGTCTGAAAAGCTGTATTCAGGGAAATCATAGTTTAGACAAACACACAAGGGCAAGACAGAAATCACTGAAAAGCTTCCCTTTGAGTGTAGTGAGTGGAGATATAGTATGATGTTTGCTCTCGAGAGTAAGCTACGGGGAATCAATGACATTTGCTTCACAGTGCATTGTCTTTGTTTGGTATCAGTAATGAAGGATCAGGAAATTTTGGATGAGCTCCACTGTACTCAAGCAGCTAAATAAAAAGAGCTTATTGACAATTTTTAGAATGACAACCACGTATAAACAATATCCGTGCATCTGTGTCTGAAAGGAGGAATGGAGCTTTTTCAGAAGCAGAGACGATGCAATAGGAGGCAATTTTTAAAGCATCCTTTCTTAGGAGAATGGTGTGTTAGTAGCAGAACTCCTTAAAGCAAGAGCATCCTAGAGCCACACAAGGCACTTCTGCTACACCCAGATTCACAAAGGCCAAGGAAGTCAGGAGAAGGACCCCTTTTGATTTCACTTGGCTTTGGAACAAGTCCATATTAAACACTTGAGAGAGAGATTAGAACAGTAAACCATTAAGTAAGCACACGCTGCACTCCGTTATGGATAAAAACCATCGAGAAGATTGCTGAGAAAAAACCTACCAAAATAAACTTAATCAAAAAAGCATAAAAGCAAATGAAGAAAAACCCTAAAACCTTTGTTCGGCTTAAGTCGTTCCCCAGATGGAACTGCAGGAAACCAAAAGCTCAATTAAAAACACCTTGCATATTAGCATAAACAAAAGGAGAAATGTCTGGCCTGGGATCACTCAGCTAAGGCAAAATCAGATAAACAGGACGGAGTGAGTTCCCTTTAAAACAGTGCAGGACGTCGGTGGCCCAAATCTGATGCCTAAGTGCTTTTATTTCTTTAAAAAGAAGTTTTAAAGAAACTTTTTTCTTTAAAAAGAGGAGACATCTCCCTCCAGCAGGTATCAAAGCAGCCTTGTAGCCTGGTCTGGTGCTGAACTCTTCCCACAGGCACTGGGTGAGCCTGGAGGCTTTCTTGCTGTCTGACGTTGGAGTTGGGATACTGCCCATGGGAAACACCGCAGTATTCATAAATCTTCCCAGTTCATCCTCTCTTTATTTTACCTTTTTGAAAAGCAAAATGTTTGTAATCTCATTTTTCTGAAACAGGCCGAACAGGTCAGACAGGCAAGCAAGGAAATAGTTATTAACGGCGTGTACTTATTTGTTTTGTCAACTAAATCTCTCATATATACTTTGTAAAACCCCTGGCTCATTCTCATGCTTCAGCATAGCCCTAAGCAGAGATCTCTTAGAAGGCTGATAAAAATACATTTAACAATTTACTGGTTCACCTCCTTGTGACTAAAGAAAACAGATGGGCAGCGTTGCCTCCTGGTTGGATCTGACAGCTTTATGGCAAGAAAAAGAGAAAACGGATGCCTTTGCAAGAAGGGCTCTGGAATTGCGTATGGTGAAGCGTGTTGTGTCTTTGATGGCAGGGTAGAGCAGCGACAGCCACGCGTGTTACGGGGTCAGAGACTCACGAGCCCATGGTTTCTGTCGTTTGTGACAGGGCGGCAAGATCCCCATCAGGTGGACCGCACCGGAGGCTATCGCCTACCGTAAATTCACGTCCGCGAGTGACGTGTGGAGCTACGGCATCGTCATGTGGGAAGTGATGTCTTATGGAGAAAGGCCTTACTGGGATATGTCCAATCAAGATGTGAGTCTCCTCCTGAGCTTCCTCCTCATTTTCTCTCCCTTCCCTCCCACACCTTTAACTCTGCCCTTAGATGATGTCTACTGATGTGTTTCTGTGTCAATTGCTTGATGGTTATAAGACACTCACTCCAGGTTTTGAAAAGGATCGAATGGGTGGTAGATTCCTGGTTTCTCAGGGAACCTTTCTGGAACTAAGACCTCTTTGCTTCAAGACCGGTCTATGCTCAGGGAATAGGAGACTCTCAAGTTAGGGTCTGTAACTTGTGCATGTACCTTTTTTCCTTTCTTTTTTCCTTCTTTTTTTTTTTAATTTTAGGAAAAATATTATAAGCAATTAAAGTAAGAAAGAGGAATGGTCGAAAGGGCAATGAATATATTTAAACTGTCAGATCGTAATACTGTCAAGAGAGGGAAGATTTGCAGGTTGATATTAAATCTCAACTTTATTGAAAGTCTTTAAGAAAAAACACTTGAATTTAATGGGCCTTCCTATTACTAGTTAATTCTTCAAGCCCCAGTGTGCTTGTAATTCTTCCAGAAGATTTTATTTCTTGTTGGATATCTGAAACAACACATAGGAAATCCAATTCTGTTTATCCGTCAGAGCATCCTTGTGACAATTGCATCACTGCCTCCTGAGGACATTAAAAAGCAGCTTTGCTAAATGACCATTCTTAAATTATGCATGTCCTGTTTAACCATACCATCTGGACTACTTCAGTGTATTCCAGGAGGGAGCATGCACAATGGCTGCTCTTCCAGAAGAGTATTTAATAATAACACTAATAAGAGCTGTGGCTAATAGAATTTTTATTAAGGGGGGGGGGGTCCCAGTGAAAATGAGGCATAGATTATCCATAATTCTTTTCCCAGGGGATTGGCAAACATATAAAGGAAGAAAAAAAATGTTAATCTGAATATATGGTCATGGGAGTGGTTAAGTCATTTTACAAGTCATCTGCTTTCTTATGTGGATCTGAACATTTTCAAAGAGCGTCTAGATGCGGATGGCATTTAATCTAAACGGAGGATATAATTTTAATTTCCTTCTGATGTGAAATGTCTCTTCTGGCACCCAATCTTGCCTTCCTTTGCTAACAGGAAGTCATCAAGACTTAGCAAGAAAATAAAACACCAGATGTGTCTCAGTTCTATTAGGCATGTCTACACAGCAGAGCAGAGCTCAACACAGCAGCCGCAGGGCTAGACCATCTCGAAAAGCTGGCTCGAATAGGACAGGGAAAGCCAGTTTCACCATCTTCACAGCATCTTTCTTGTATGCAGCATAGACTTACCATTTTTTTCTCCTTAGCAGTGGTAAGAGCAGCGCTTTTCACAGCAAAGCAGAAGTGGATTTCAGATTATTCTCACTGCCTGTTAAATCAAGAGAAATCCAAATGATCTTGGTACTTCCTGGAGTAGTGAGAGCCGCTTTGTTTGTGGTCACTGAAATGCTGCTAATAGCACAAGCATCTCCTTTGCCCTGTCCTCCCGGTGGATTTTAGCCACTAATTGGACAAGACCAGGACAAGGGAATTTAGTGCAGTTCGGTCTGTGTGCATTCCTGGTCTCTAGTCTCATGCTGAATCCTGCCAGCAAAGTCATGTCAATTAATTAAGACCTAAAGGTTTCTGGGTCATGTCCCTGTCATATCAAAATTAAGTCCTGGCCACATCCCCTTCTCCTGACAGAGCTGAGAAGTCATCAGAGCTCTGGAGCCCTTTGTGGAGGAGTTGAAATGACTTCAGCCTATGAGGTTTTCTGGTTTCTGTTAGATATGAAATGCACACTTAAGCTGCTGCTTTCAATTCTATTAAATTTCTCGATAAAGCTGCACAAAAGGGTTCCCATCTCTGTACCTCTGGGTTCAGAGCATACAGTGGTGAGGGAGGAGGTTCTCTGCAAGGCCTGTATTGCTGACTGAGATGAGCTAGCCCAGG
Source organism: Coracias cyanogaster (assembly GCA_033124195.1). NCBI lineage: Eukaryota > Metazoa > Chordata > Aves > Coraciiformes > Coraciidae > Coracias > Coracias cyanogaster. The sequence goes on from JAVSBS010019983.1 coordinate 93,302, forward strand.
AAAAGAAGGTGATCTTCTGTACTCTGAAAATGATGGGGAAGATTTAATCTTCAACATATCACACCCAAAACTGACAGACATTAAAGATGTGCTGTAGGGCTGCTGCTTCTCCAACCCTCTGTCCTGCAGGGATAGTTGCTTAATTCTAACCTGGGCTATATTGTCATCCCTGATTCCTTGTGCTCTTTTGCAATGCATAGCCCTGCTGTATCTGATGTCCGCTTTGGAGGCTGTACCTTCTCAATTTTGAGTTGCTGAGGAGAAATGACAACTTTGAGACCACCAGCTGCCTGAGTCTGAGTGCAGCTTTCCATGTTGTTTCACTTAATTGTGGATTTATTTCCATTTTTTGGATCGCCCTAGGATAAATGATGCTCAGGTGGTGGATGTGAGTAGTGGCTGATGTTCTCTAATGTCTTCCTAATGGTGCCATTCATAGGTGATTAAAGCCATTGAAGAAGGGTATCGGCTGCCACCCCCGATGGACTGCCCCATTGCTCTCCATCAGCTGATGTTAGACTGCTGGCAGAAGGAGCGCAGTGACAGGCCTAAATTTGGACAGATCGTCAACATGCTGGACAAACTGATCCGCAACCCCAACAGCCTGAAGAGGACGGGCAGTGAGAGCTCCAGGTCAGCCGTGCTTTTGTAATGCTGATGTATGAGTGAGCACCGCAGAGGTGACAGCAAAGCTGCGAGTCAAAGCTGCGAGTCACCCAAAGCTCTGCAGTGCTGGGACTGAAGTGTGCTTGGTAGCTCTGTGGAACCAGGTGGCACAGAATCGTGGAATCGTTCTGGTTGGAAGAGACCTTTAAAATCACTTGAGTCCAACCATTAACCCAGCACTGCCAGGGCACCACTAAACTGTGTCCTTCAGCACCACATCTCCACAGCTTTGAAACCCCTCCAGGGATGGGGACTCCGCCACTGTCCCGGGCAGCCTGGGACAGCCCTTCACAACCCTTTCCGTTAAGAAATTGTTGCTCATATCCAACCTAAACCTCATCATGACATCACACTGTGCAGCAGAGCAGCGGGGCCGTGCTGGCCCACTGCTGAGCCCCACTGGCACCCCAGGCTCTCCTAGCTCCATGAGAAGGCAAATAGAATGAGCAGAGCTGTTGTCCTTTCACAGCAACGCTGACCAGGTTTAGAGCATGGTCTTAAACACATCCTGAAGAAGTTCTGATGCAGGCAAGCTCTGTTTGAAGTCAGTTTGCTGCATCTTTTCCCTCTCCTCCGTGGTGAAAGGGCTTGAACGGGCAGCCGTAGTGCAGAGCAGCTACAGGAGTGATGTGGTTTTCTGCAGGAAAAGTACATCATCAGGTTTTGTAAACCCTAGATTTGTGTAGGATTTGCAAATGAGCGTTAGGGCACTGGAGCCAACGCCTTGCAGGCATTGGGAAGGTGGGGATTAATTTTTATGTGAATTTGAATTTAATTTTGTGGAAAGCCAGCTTCATGTCTGCACTGATCCCGCATTACCGTGGTGTTTTGTTTTGTTGGTGTCCTGGTACGTGCAGGAGAAGTGCGGTAGGAAGGAAACTCCCAGAGTTGTAGGGTAAAACCAGACCATCTTTGTTGGGACAGATCAGCAGTTTGTTTAAGCTGGTGAAATGCTGCTGAGGTAATAGGAGCTTTACTAATTGACACCAGGTTGCTTCTGGTTTTTTCAAATGTCTTTGCTTTGCCAGGTAAATTTGCTTACAGTGAATACAGAAAAAAGCTTAAAAGAAAAGAAACAAGAGGAAGATAATGGGGAAAATGTTTTTCAGGAGATGGGAAGGTACAAAAACATCCTTTGGGCAATACAAAATTAAGGTTTTTGAATTGGTGAAGGAGTAACAGAGGTTCTGTTTCAGCCTCCAACAGAGCAACATCCTAGAAAAAGCAATTTTCATTTTTAAACTTGTACATCCCGTTGTTGCTTAGAATGTATATTGTCAGCAGAAGGATTATTAACCCTGTGAGGCCCCTGTCACCACATAGCTTCCCAGTTCCCCTAAATGCAATCGGTAGTCTGGCAAAAATGTGTCCACCCTTGGGGCTTAAATAATTCACATGCTGAGAACCATGGTGGGATGTGCTGCGATCATTTGAGTTGAGCATCATGGTATGAACTCCTCCGTTTTGCTTTCTTTCCAATTTATAGGTGATCTTTGAAAACATACAGATTTTACAAAAGTTAATAGCCTGCCCAAGGTGACATTGTGTGTGTCTGTAAGTTAATAGCCTGTTCAAGGTCATGTCGTGTTCATGGCTGTTTATAGATCTTTCTTTTTTCTATTTGTTGGAATATGAATGTCAAATACACGTAAAACATTATTAATATATTACATGACTTTATAGGTGAAGCATAATTGCACATAATTAGGTTGCCATCGCTGGTCTTGCATTAGATGGTACCATAAAAGAGCTGTACCGAGGATTTCCAGCACGTACTCCCTGCCTTAGGCAAGACAGAACCACGCCGTTGCACACCTGATCTTTACTGATGCGCGTTCCCAAATACCTTGCTAAATGATAATTGTTTGGGTTAGATAGCACTAGTTATAGTGGCCTACTGAAACTGTGATTTACAGTAGGCATGAAATAATAAATGAGGTGTTAAGAAGAGGGGCAAATTTTGCAAAAATGGTTATTCACAAAGATGCACAAGGGGAGAGGAGCGCAAACAAAGATCCAAGCTCGCGGTTCCCGGTGCTGCTGGCACACACACCAGCCAGGAATGGATTGATTAAAGTGGGGATTAACTCCCTGCTGTCCTGGGTTGGACTGAATGTGCTGAGCTTGCCTGCAAACCTGGCGAGGGACAGGATTTCTCTGAACCCGCCCTGGGTTTTGCCCTCCAAACCAGTCTGGCGGGTTGCGAGCCGCCAGTTCCTTGGCGCACGCTTGAGCAGCGTTTCTATAGCTGCCGAGCTGAGGTCTGGCACATGCGGCCTTGGCAAGGTCTGGCAGTGCTGCCGGGGAGAGGCCGAGCCGGCGGGCTCAGCACCGGCCAGCCCTGCCATCCTCTTTGTTCCGCGGAGCAAAAGCGTCTTCTGTGAACTCAGCGGCATCTGAGGTGGAAATTGTAAGGGGCATTGTGGTTCAAATTGGATCTGAAAGCAAAAAGAGAAACCTAAGGTCAAATTCATTCTGAGCAGAAATTGGCCTGTTGCTTGGCATTTTGTTGAGTTTCTTGCACTGACCCACGTCTCTGTGCAGAGCCACCAGTTCCTCAGGCACAGCACCTTGCTCCAGCCTTCTCTAGTCATCATTGCAGCACCTGAACTTTGCTTGGCAGTTCCCAGTCCATCTGACACCATTTCTCTGTCCTCTTCCTGTTCGGCATCCAGGCCCAGCACAGCTCTGCTGGATCCCAGCTCCCCGGAGTTCTCGGCAGTTGTTTCTGTTGGTGACTGGCTCCAAGCCATTAAAATGGAGCGATACAAGGATAACTTCACAGCTGCTGGCTATACCACCCTGGAGGCTGTGGTGCATATGAACCAGGAGTAAGTACTCAGCGACAGAACAAAAAAAAAATGGTAAATCTGGATTTAATCAGCCCCTTTTGCTTTGTGCTGCATATCATTACACTCATTAAAGGACTGGAATGCCTTTCATTTGGATGGAGGATAGCTTTAAAAATGCCTCCACAATGCCTTCACTTATTTAATTAAACATTTCTGTACATCTGCCTTGCTTTTGGCAGTTGACTCTTGATGTTTTTCTCTGGTCGGCGGTTCTCAGCCCCCTGCTTCTTCTCTTGCTTTCTGCAGTGACCTGGCGAGGATCGGCATCGCCACCATCGCGCACCAGAACAAGATCTTGAGCAGCGTGCAAGCCATGCGCACCCAAATGCAACAGATGCATGGCAGGATGGTTCCCGTCTGAGCCAGTACTGAATAAACTCAAAACTCTTGAAATTAGTTTACCTCATCCATGCACTTTAATTGAAGAACTGCACTTTTTTTACTTCGTCTCTTCGCCCGTCGAAACAAAGATCTGCAGCGTTGCTTGATGTACAGATTGTGGAAACCAAGCATGTGTGTTGGGAGGGGGGGCCTCCAGAAATGACAAGCCGTCATTTTAAACCAGACCTGGAACAAATTGTTTCTTGGAACATACTTCTCTGTTGATCGACGATATGTAAAATACATGTATCTATATAAATATAAAGTCACGTTCAAGTTTTGATGCTATGTTTGCTGCCAGATACTGTGCTTAAAAGACAAACCCAACTTTACTTTCCTTCTCCCCGTGACCCGTAGGATTACAACCATAGTGTTTTATTTGTGGGTGAAGCCACCATGGTGCATCTTTCACTGGAATGAAGAACCTGCCCTGGCATGGTTTTTTTGCAGACTTGGCGCACCGCTGACACCTTGGAGAAACCTCAGTGAGAATATGGTGTGGCTCATCAGTGCCTGCCCATTAGTGATCTACCTGTTTACAGGCTTGAGACATGAAATGGCCCACCTCGTGGATTACTGGGCCAGACTAGACTTCTGGGGAGATTACTGGCCAGTGGTGTGCTGTGCTGAAGCTGACCGCTTAAAGCCGTGTTGTGAACATCTTGCCAGTCATCAACTGTGACAATCGTGGCTGTGGAGCTCTCAGACTTTTCTTTTTCGAGAAGCAATTCCCTTTGCCATGCGGAGAAGGACAGCGGAAGTGCAGCGCCCAACATGTTCATGGTGCTTTATTTCTGTGCTGGAATTTCATCACTCTTGGGGAAAAAAGGGAGAAAAGTGCTGCGGTAGGTATTGTTTGGGGTTCCCAACTGGTTTTTATGAACCTGTGCTGGTTTCCCAGACTAACTGCTCAGTGTTTCCCATTGTTTGCTCTGTTTGATGACAGTGGAAATTGTGCTGTTTCAAAACCTGGTCTTGCTCTCGAGCTGTTGCATGTTAGAATGTGCAGACAAGGTGTAGGAATGTGTCTTGGGGCTCACTCAATTCCATGCGCAGAGCTTGGACCCTCCACAGGTCTGAAACTAGCTCCACAGGCTGGATTATTGAGGCAACTGTGGATGTTAAGGCAGGTGGAGGCTGACCAGCAAAGGTCTAAGCACCTCTCTGCAAGTGTGGCAGGTGAGGTGGAGCGTGACCTGCTTGAGAAGCTGCCCTTCAAACCCTCTACGAAATAGATGGAAAGTTGAGTGGGTGAAAGCATCCTATGAGTTGTGAGGTGGAGGAGATTGCTACAGGGATGTGGTTGTCCTCATTGGGTCACATAGGATAAAGCTTTATCCAGTAAAGCTCTGAGCATGTTTAAGCTTGAAGAAGGACATTGAGGGGCTGGAGCATGTCCAGAGAAGGGCAACAAAGCTGGAGAAGGGTCTAGAGCACAAGTCTTGCAAGGAGCAGCTGAGGGATCTGGGGTTATTGAGCCTGGAAAAAAGGAGGCTCAAGGGAGACCTTCTCACTCTTGACAATTCCCTGAAAGGAGGTTGTGGTGAGGTGAGGTCAGTGTCTTCTCCCAAGGAACAAGTGACAGGACAAGAGGAAACAGCCTCAAGTTGTGCCAGGGGAGGTTTAGTTTGGACATGAGGAACAATTTCTTCCCTGAAGGGGTTGTGAAGGGCTGACCCAGGCTGCCCAGGGCAGTGGTGGAGTCCCCATCCCTGGAGGGGTTTCAAAGCCATGGAGATGTGGTGCTAAGGGCCATGGAGATGTGGTGCCCTGGCAGTGCTGAGTTAATGGTTGGATTCGGTGATCTTAAAGGTCTCTTCCAACTGAAACCATTCTATGGTTCTGTGATATTAAAGATTTATTACTCTTGTTGAACAGTGTAAAAATCAGATTCCTTTTAAAGCCCTTTTGAGGACCAAAGCGATGAGGTGACCTCTGTCAATAATTGCCTTTATTCTACATCCAGAACAGCTCATGCAGTCGGACAGGTCACTTTTTGTCACTTTTAACAACAACTTGCTGATTTTAATCACTAACCCTCCCTCACCCCCAACTTTCTCAGAAAACAACGTCTTCGGAATAGGGGATGCTAAGTTTGGATCCTGTCAAGTCATGACAGCTTAGTAAAAACTGTTCTGCGGTATTACTTATAAAAGCTTTACCATTTCAAGAAATTCAAGATTTCTTTTAAAAAGCTACTTAAACCAGCAGGTTTTAATGTCATTTGCCAGGCAACAGAAGAAGTGGTAACTCGTTTTAAAGACCTTGACACTTGTACTTCGAGCACCAAAAACCTTCTGCATTTGAAGTGCAGAGATACTTCAAGTTTTCTCTCGCTGTAAATCTGTTGCGATTGTCTTTTTATTTAAAAACAAAATACACGCAATTTTCTGCCAAGTTTGCAAAATTGCTTTCTGGGAGTCAAGTAACTGCAATTCATAGCGCTATAATATTTTCCACGCAAAGTGGAGAATTGTGTCCCTGTAGAATGAAGACTGAAGGTGGCTCTGACGCTGAGTGTTCAGAACCACCGTTGATGGTTGTGTTCCCTGTGGCAGAATGTGGCCAGTGAGGGGACAGCTGCTGTGATGTTAGATGGAGGAGAGCAGAGACAAAAAGTAGGTGGCACACAAAATTGATCATTGAGTCGAACTGTTAACCCAGCACTGCCAGGTCACCACTGAACCATGTTCCTCAGCACCACATGTGCACAGCTTTGAAACCCCTCCAGGGATGGGGACTCCACCACTGCCCTGGGCAGCCTGGGTCAGCCCTTCACAACCCTTTCAGGGAAGAAATTGTTCCTCATGTCCAAACTAAACCTCCCCTGGCACAACTTGAGGCTGTTTCCTCTTGTCCTGTCACTTATTCCTTGGGAGAAGAGCCTGACCCCACATAGCTCCAACCTCCTTTCAGGGAGCTGCAGAGAGCAAGAAGGTCTCCCCTAAGCCTTCTTTTCTCCAGGCTAAACAACCCCAGGTCCCTTAATAGAGACATACAGAGAGATGATGGATCTGTTGATAAGAATGGAAACAAGACTTTGAAATAGTGGGAGGGAAAGAAAAAGCAGAAGAGGGACAAGGAAGATGAAGGGTTCTTGCCTTGAGAGCTGCTGGTTGTGTTTGTCTCACTGGTCTGAGCCAGCTCTTGTGGCTTTAGGAAATCCTTCCCCCCCTCTCTGGGGAGAGGTTCAATTCCATGAACCTGCTGCACCATGAACCTCCTCACCACAGCAGAGAGCAGTTTAGGTCTTTTCCTCTCATGTGCAGCAGCAATTGCCCCAGCCAAGGAGAAGGTGGCTGCACCCAGTGGTGCTTCTACTGGGAAGTCCAAGAGCAGCCGTGTCTGTCTCTTGCATGTTTTTTAATATATTTGTGTTTTCTTTTTGTGCAGGTAAATTAAATATTGCTTTCCTGGCCTCATAGCCCATCCTATTGATCATATTGACCATGGAGGAACATAGACTAGACATGAAGCCTTCTGGATCCACAGTTGTGTCTTCCGTAGCACTGATTCTGGGAACCACACACTGAACGCTCATTGGTCCCTGAAGAGAGCGTGACTTTTACTTTAGCTTTTTTTTTTCCGTGCCATCCACTCCATTTTCTTCCTTCGCTGAGCGATAACTGACTCGTTGAAACTCAGCACCCCATTGTCACTTGAGGAATGTACTGTGTCCAAGCCCTGCAGACTCCTGGATTGGGTTTTCTGCTTTCTTTTCCTACCTTTGGCTTTATTTATATATTTTGTTGTTTTCTCTCCTCGCCCCTTGGCTGTCACCACGGCATCTCGGAGGAATGCGGGTGACGGAGCACCACACCTCTTGCCACGGACGCCAGGCCAGGTGCCGCAGCCCAGAACGCGCTCCCGTCAGCAGCCTATACGTTGTGAAGTGATGTTTTACACAAAATGTGCCATTGCAGTGATATAATTTTTTTTTTTCCTTGAATGGATAACGGATTATTATCTCCTCTGAAAGGTGCGTACGTGTGCTTGTGTGCGTGTGCTTGCGTGCGAGTCACCTTCTGTGTAGAGCTGCCTGTGAACGTGCCAAGAACATCTCTGGAAGCGCAGAAGTCCCCCGTCACGTTGGAACAGGCCAGCTCCGTGTCTGCAGCGGTAGCCAGAACACACACATTAAAAAACGTTTGAATTTCCGTATCTAGAAGTGTATTTTTTAGCTGCCGCTCTAGTGAGTAGTTCTGCTGCCCAACGTGGGGGCAATGTCGAGTTCATTTTGGACTTGTGGATCATGGGATCCACGAGGGTGCTAAAGATTTCCCTGCGTGTCGTTTATTTGTAATTAACACCCTGTTCACGATCACCACCGAGGAGGTGATGGAGGCAGCACCTGCGTGTTCAGCCACGGTAACCCTGAACCAAGTTCTTAAGTAGCCTTTTTTATCTGGAAAAGAGGGGGTTTTCAAGACTTGTTGAATGCGAACCAATATATGCAATCCTTCCATTCGCAGAAGCACCTTGCTCTGTGTGCAAGCTGTGAATAACTCGTGATGTAATAATCCAAACACTTCAATTGCTCCCAGCGCTGTTAAGGAACAGAACCGCAACCAAACCTAGTAAGAGAGTTGTGAAGCGCATCCCATTCCTTGAGCGGGTGACGCGGAGCTGGTGGAGCGCAGCAGAAGCAGCCCTTCCTTCTGTGGTCCAAGGAATGGTGCCTCAACGACCTGGTACTATCTAGAGAAGCTTCTTGTGTTGGGAGAACTCCCTGGTTTGAGCCCAGGGAGCAGGCAGCACTGGGTGTTCAGAGTGTGGAGGGTGATGCTCCCCACTGCAGTACCCACAGCAGAATGCCATGGGACAGGGCATCGCTCCAGCAGACCTGGGGAGGCTGAATAAACGAACTGTTGGAGCTTATAGAAGCTCCTGCTCCCTCCTCGCTGACCCTCCACGTCCATCATTAACCTGCCAGCTCTGGGAGGGTCGGCGGGAGGGATGTGCGCGTAGATGTGCCCGTGGTCGAGGTGCTGGTGGCTGCTCCAGATGGAAGAGCCCATCCCCAGGACTGTCTCGCACGATGAGCCTCTGTTTGTTCAGAAATTGTCCTGCTCACACACCACTGGTTGATGTTTGTCCGGGTTTCTTGCTGTACTAATTTTGTGATGGATCTTATGTATTAAAAAATATATATGTATAAAATACAAAAGGCTGGTAAGTAGCCAGTAAACAGGACTTAAAAAGCAGTATTTTTCTTTTACGTGACATTTTCATAACCAGAAAAAGAAAAAAAAAATAATCTGAAATACTAATCAGACGAATAAAAAGAGAGCGCATTTATTTTTTTGTATCACTGCAAGTATGTTGGAATATGCAAGGACTGTGGTTAAAATTAGAATGTATGAGGCATATTATAATTTAGTTCATACTGAAAAAAATCTAACAGCGTTTCTTGGTTCGTGCATTTGAACGATCTCTGGGTTAGATATATAGATTTTTCTATTTTGTTTTAATTTGTAATTCCCCCCCTCCATGAATTTTAGGTACACATAACTTATGTCATTTATTTATGGTCTTTTATACCTAGTTTGTAAAATTGTAAAATAGCCAACAATGCAAACGTTTGCATTTGAAAATAATAAAGTAGTTGCTGTACAAACCTGAAACGGGCCATTTCTCATTATTGCATGTTTTTTTAATTGAGTATTTATCCACTACAGATACGAATACAGAATCTGGAGTAACAATCCTGGTGTTTGCCCTGCAGGGATTTATTCTCTTCAGTAGAATCCATAGGAGCGTGATCCCAAAGCTCATTTAAACCACGTAACTCCTGCATGTACCTTCAAGCATGTCACATTTTCTTGGTGCCGTCCCAGCTTGTGTGAGTATTTGCAGCGTGGGCAGGATGCTGCAGTCGGGCTGACCTCGGTAACCACCTCAGTGACAGAGAGAGGGACGGTTCCTCTGAGCAGAACCCGCGGATGTGCGAAGGATCTTGCTGTGTGATGGTCATGTGTGGGGACGTGCCAGGAGCATCGTGGCCACAACCACTGCTTCTTCACAAAGCTCCTGCTTGGTTGAGGACGTTCAGGCTTCCTGGCGCTTTCACCATTGGAATTATATTTGTACAGAGGCCACAGGTACCGCAGAAAGGGTGGTGGCCCTGCTGAAAATGTTCTTAAGCTTTTGACTTGTCTGTTTGAAAGACATTTTGAAAAAGATTCTTCTTGGGAAAGATGCCAGTGATGCCAGCAGAGCTGTATCACACAGTGTTGGTCCCAGCAGAGTCCCACCGACGGCACTGGGATATTTATTGTATTTTAAAAGCGAGTTCGCTGTGTGCTTGCAGGAGCAACCCCGCCGGCTGTGGGTTTTGCTGGTGCCTTTATTCAGCCAGTCGGTGCCACGGCTGGAAAAAGAGATTCCGTTTCACGCGCACAAAGAAGTTTTACAAATTAAAAGCAAAACCTTGACATATTTTTTAAGAAATCTGTTTCAAAATGTCGGTGCAGGCTGAACACTGGGGTACTCTCCCTTCCCTTTCTGATTCTCTGCTCTTTTGCTCTTTTAGCGAAAAAGCTTTCCCAAATCTAAGAAGTCCTATCAAAAGTTTTTACCTCAATGGTTTCATTTTCTTCCAAGTATATAGATTTTACTGAAATATTTCCTTGCAAAAAAGACATTCCTTCTTTCTCTGCTTCTCACCCTTTCCACATATTTATACAGTAGCATGAGGCTTTGTATTTACATATATTTACATATAGAGCTCATAGATTCACATCTTGGTGGCAACGCATGTAGCAGCTCATGGGCTGAGCACGGAGCAGTGCAAAGACCAGGCGTGGTTTATCTGGAGATATTGGGGCCGTTCTAGACAAATCAAGAAAAAAAAAAAAAGGTTTTTAACAACTGGGAAGAAAAAAACCCAACCATGTTACACTCTAAATCAACAACATGATTAAAGCTAGCGCTGTGTTTGAGGCCTTGACCTCAGTTATTTTACCCTTTCCCTTGCAAGGAAGTGCCCTTGGGCCATTGAGTGATGGTCTGTTGAATGGGTTGCAGACCTCTGACATACCTTATTTCTGGCAGTGGCCCTGAACATAATTCTTTGTTTACAGGAGCCTCTGATGAAGTAGTATGAATACATAGATGTTTTCTTTAAAAAATAAAATCAAAACCTAAAGCTTTCTGTTCCAATTGGCTTAGTAGAACGTGCTCTCTGTGGGTAGATGGAGAGAGCAGCCACAGGAACATGCTGCACTACCTTACTTTTATACCTCTCTCTCTCTATATATATAGGGCAATTATATTCCAGTAATCTGCTGTGGATTACGAGCCAGTAGCTAGACCAACAAAAGATAATTAAATCCTTGTTTTTATAGCGCTCTCAAAGTTACTCATGATTCTGCTCTATAAAATCTTGCAACGAACTCAATGGGCTGACCCATTTTGGTGTTCATTTTTTGCAGACTATATTTTTAAAATATTTTTTTTTTAAAAGGCACTGGTCAGCAGAACAAAACCACCATCAGCAACTCTGCTCTGCTCCCATTTCTACCAAGAGAACCTGCCTCCCCAGGGCTCTAGAACTAAAATCTCCAGGCCAGGACATCTGGGGCTCCTTGGCAATTGCCAGCGTGGGTAGATGCCTACTGCCAACTTTTTAATGATGCTTTGGAGCTGCTTAGCTGAGGGCTGCAGCAGCTCAGCTAATGAGTTCCCGCTTCCCACTTGGATTTTCAGCCTTGCATTAAGTGTCTTGCTGACGAAGCATCCAATGTCTCCATCATAAATCACCTGGAGGAGGGATTTTTCAGAAGCTGACCCATCACAGCAAGGAGCCTCATAAGCTCGGAGAGGTTGGGAAGTGATGGAGAGACCTGCTGTGCTGCTCTGGTGCCTCTCACCCCTGGGAGCCTGCTGCAAACCCTGCCCTGAGCCAGTCTCCGTGAGAGCTGCCTGAGGCAGGTCCTGTCCCTGCAGGCCCTTCTTGAAGAGGATAGATTTAAATTAGAAATTAGAAGTTCTTCATTATGAGGGTGGTGAGATCCTGGAACAGGTTGCCCAGGGGGATTGTGGATGCTCCATCACTGGATATGTTCAAAGTCAGGTTGGACGGGGCTTTGAGCAACCTGGTCTAGTAGAAGGTGTCCCTGCCATGACAGGGGGGGTTGGAACTTGATCATCTTTGAGGTCCCTTCCAACCCAAACCATTCTATGATTCTTCCTTCTTGCTTCTCGCTGTCCTTCCACAGAAATATTAGTGGGAATGTGCCTTTCACAAAGGGTGTTGTTTTGTGTCATCCCCAGGAGCAATGGTGGTCTGACCTGAGCAAAGGTCAAAGGTAAGGAGGGTTCTTCAAGCAAACGAGGAGATGGGTGGGTGTCCCCTGTCCTGGGAGATGCTCTCTGAGCTCCTGCTCATTTGCAATCTGTGGGAAGGTCATTAGCTCTGGGACAGCACCAGCATTCATGCTGCTCGGTGACTATGGTTGGCCAAGTCCTACGTGCTTTGAAAATGCAAACATCTGGGAGGCAAGCATTATGGAGAGAGTTTTCGGTAGATTTAAATCCAAAAGTCCTTTAAAAACCCTGGCCTCAAATTTTCAGAAGTTCTGTGGAGCTCAGTACCATCTCATTGCTGTGTGCCAATGGGATCATCTGGAAGCTCAACACTTAAAAATTCAGCAGGAGAACCCCAGGGAAGATGGGGAGCACCGAGGTCAGATGATTAATCTGTGTCTGAGAGTTTACCTGGGACTTTCCATTCAGCAGATCCACAATATATGACATTTACTTTTTCACCTTTTTGAAAAATTGGTTAAAACTCCCTTGGAAAAAAAAATGCTTCTGGAAAAAACCCATCTGAGGTTACAACTGAGGGATGGTGTTCTTCCACACCTAGAGAGGCTGCTGTGCTGATGGAAGCAGCGTAGGATGAAAGCCTCTGAAAGGTGACACTGACAATTATAAGGAAATAAGGATAAATGAGTTGATCTGGTCCTGCAGGTGCTATGAGGTGATTTCACTGAGTCTGCCCTGACTTGCGTCAGCTCAAGGATCTAGTCCTTAGCTACATGAAACTTTAGGTAGTTTTTGTTTAGATTTTTCACCAGAAAAATATGTTTTAACCTGTGTTTTGGCAATGACTCAAGTAGCGATAGCACAGACAGGCCAGTCTTTTTTTTATGTGGCCATTACCCATGCAAATATTTGAAGTACATGTTTAACAATTCAAAATAATGGTTTCCAACAACAGCCTGAAGGTTGCCGTGGAGGCCCCAGCTCCTTGCTTTGTCAGCTTTGTTTGCAAGTTCATGTTATGGTGGCAGATGGGGTTTGTTTGGCCAAGTGGTTAGGGTTGCAGCACGGCATCCTCAGAGACCTGTGTTGTTATTTCTGCAGATTGTCTCAGTGTGCTCCATGATGGTTGTGGAAGAGGCAGGACATCTAGGTATCACTCACCACCTCCTGATCTCTAGTATCTGCAGATGGAGGAAATAAATGGAGCCTCTTCTGCCATTACAGAGGCACACACAGGAATGATGTGCTCCCAACCATCGGACAGTCCCAACGGGCAGCAGCAGCTTGGCTTTGCTTTCAGGAGCCATGGGAATGGCAGAGCAAGGATTTGGGGGCTTTGCTGACTTGGCTGATCCCTCACAGAGGAGGAAGCAGCCGCCAATCAGCTGGCTGGTATTTTTTCAGAAGTACCAGCAGTGCAGTTCCTGTTGGTTTGAGTTTTGAAGATTCACCCATGATGATGCCATTTCACATCATGTGCACTTCTGTGGTGGCTTCCTACTGCACTGGGTGAGGTAGGGAGGAGAGCCCAAGCTAGTGGCGGCTACTGAATATTTGCAGGCAGCATCTCTGTTCTTCCCATGCCCCTGGATATGGCTTTCCTTGGTGCTAGTGCCTTCAAAAACTGGTGTCTAGAAATTTTCTTCCCAAAGTGTTGCTTCACTTTCCACCTGCCGTTTTCTTCACACCAGTCAGCAGCCTGCTAGAAGCTACTTTTGACTTACCGAGGGTTTTGGAGCTGATTAGTTTTGGAGCCAGTTTGTCATCCTGAGCAGGTGGAAGAGATCATAAAAAAATCTTCTAATCAGCTTTGAAAGTGGGTGTAGTTGATCCAGGAACAAAAAGCATTCAGCAACTGCTAAATCCAATCAACCGTGGGTGACTGATTACTTTTAGCTTTCTTAATTGATTGACTGTGGCATTTCTGCAAAGGAGCTATTCTGAAACCCAAGGAAGTCCACACAACTGTTTTAAATTCTGGGAATAACTTGGAAGTTATGTGCTAAACCTGCATTTGAATTCAACAACACTGAGTGTTATGAGGGACATACACGGATGTGCAGGAGCTGTGCTGGGTTAGGGCAGGTGGGTTTTTTTCTCTTGTTTAGTAACAAGTTAAATGGTGGGAGGAATAAGTTTGTGGATCCTTTGAGAAGAGTGTGAGGAGTTTTTCCCAGTAACAAGTTCCTGTATGTTGAGCAGTAGCATCCAGCGATGGAGTTTTCAAAAAGCAGCTTCTTTCATCCTAACAAGGTAATACAAAATCTCTCTGGGTCTGTCTCTGTGCATACAAAATTGCCTTGTACATGTGCAAGTGCATGGGAAGAGCATTGTTTTAGCCTGCTGTCATGGTCTGGACCTCTGCCTTCAGCCCTGGTCTACCCGTGTCTCTGGCAAAGCCGATGCTGCTGGACTTGATGTTTGCCATTACACTGGAACACTTCCTGCTTGTGTTCACTGATGAAAAACATCACACATGTTCCTGTGTATGTGCTCCATGTTCTGAGGGTGACTTTGCCCCTCGTGTGTGGCTGAGAAGCTCCACGTGATGTTGCCAACAAGCCCAGGACAGCCCAGGCAATTCCAAGTGCTCACATTAACAGCTTCCTAGCACAGGATGAGTCACCAGCTCCATTTTGTAGCAACAAGTCCTATTTTCTTGCTGGAATATAAATCTTTTGTTCATCCACCCTTTCCCTAATGTGTTTTAATTTTTATTGACCATCAAACAAACTTGTAGAAGTGCTAAGCCCTTTCTGCTTGTATTAAAGAGGGATTTCCATGGGTTTATGAGCTTACCTTTTAGAATCAGAATGACATGTTGGTTCATCTCGTAATCTTTAATATCTCATTATCAGCAGGAACAGCATATGGAATCTTAAACTGAGCAACTGGAGGGCTTATTTGTGAACAAATTGGGTTCATTGTAAAGTCTGAGTCTGTAAAAAAAAACCCCTCAAGTCTCTTCCGTACATAACTGCTGGAACTAGCATTTGTCCCTGTAGAGGAGGTGATCTGCAGACGGGTATTTACCTCGGGCCGTGTTGGACTGGTGAGATCAGCACTTTGTTGCTTCATTTATTCCATTCTGCAGCTTCTTCTTTCCTCTTTGGCCTCAGTGTTGTGTCCTGGGGCTTTGGTTCAAGCGGAAACCAGTTAAAGCCACTGTGTGCTCATTTGCAGATGATATTTGATATATACGGTGTTGCTCTTTTTGTCTGTACATCACTTTGAAACCAAACTGGATTGTTTCAATGGCTTTGCTGAAGAATGCAGCCAGGCATTCAGCTCATAAACTGTCCTTTTTGATTCATCACGATTTGAAATTCAGTGTGTGACTGGCCAACTGAGTTGCGTGGGATTTTTTTCCTTTGTGTTGCCTGAATCTATCAAATTTTCTCAGCGAGAAAACGTAATTTAGAAAAAAAAAACCACTCAAAAACCAAAAAACCCTGTTTGTATTCAACGGCCCAGATTTCTAGAAGTTCAAAAGAGCCTTAAAGGCCCCTTAAGAAGTCAGATGGGGCTTTCCTGGCATGAAATAGCAGTGTGCTAGTGCAGTTGATCTTACCGCACTTGAGTTGGGGGTGAGCATCGTAAGCAGGTATAAATCAGCACAGCCCCGATGAGTTAGGAGGTTGTCTTTGCTTCAGCCTGGGCTCCAGGCTCTGGAAAGTTTGTCTGAAAGGAGAAGGAGGCGGCTGGGGCAGAGTTCCAACCAGGCTGAGAAACAAAAGGGAAGCCAAGAAAGAGGGGGAAAGGAGCAGAGGAAAAACTTGTAACGCAAAAAAAAGTGAAAAAGAGCACATTACAAAGGGGAGAATTTGCTCCTTTTTAGAGGTGTCATAATGAAAAGTGAAGTCACAAATCACCAATGCTCACTCTGTCCTGATGAATTAAAAAGGCATCACTATATTCACTGATGATCAAAACAAAAGATAATCTAAGAACACAATGTCTGTCGTGTGTTAAAGAGTTCAGGATGTGGACAATGGGCCCAAGAGGTCCCTGGATGTGGCCCGAGCTGTGGAGGGGATGTGTGGAATGCCTCGCACACATTCCTCCGTGCACATCTGATTTGGGGCTGGCAGCCTGTGCTGTTATTTCACTTGATTTGTATATTTTAAAAGCCCTGGCTCTTTCCTCGCTGAAGATGAGGAGATTACTTTTAATCTGTTTTAATTGGACACGAGTAAAGCAGGTTCCTGACAAAGCGAAAGTCCAAACATTTTTCTTCCTATTACTTTTCAGAGAGCAAATATTTTTGAGGGTTCGGAGGGCTCTGCAAGTCAAGAATCAGGACTGGGATGTGAGAAAAGGTGGGAGACAGTGGGGAAATTGTGGTGAAAAAGACTGGCAGCGTGCTGGCTGGGCAAAACAATGATGGATATTATTGCTTTCTGGGTAGAACAAAAGGGCTGTGCCCTTGGCTGGTGCTAATTGGCCTAACTCCTCTAAAGTTGGCAGAGGATTGATTCACAGCAGCTGTAATCCTCAAGTTAAACCCCAGCCCCACTGGGGGTTTTATCATTTTCTTCAAAAGAAGAAAGATTTTAACCTGTGTTGTTTTATTCAGTCACCTAGTGAATCTCTTACCAGGAGAACAACTCGGCTCAGCCTACACAGCTCTGCAGGAGGGATGGGGTTCAGACAGCTTTCTGAACAAGAAATGCAGAACTAGCTTTTTGGAAAACTTGTCAAAAACCTTCTGAACAAGCCCAGTTGTCTCATTTTAGTAGTTTATATTTTTTCACAGGTACTATTCAAAACTGCTGAATTGCCAAAGTTTCAAATTGAAGCCAGGTGGGAACTTCTGGCTTGCTTCCGAAGAAGAGTTTGGGGTTATGTCCAGCCTACGGCAATGAATAATGTGTTTTCATGTAGTCACGGTAGATAGCTGAGCTCCTGCTCACCAAACACAGGAGCACATGCAGCGATCTCAGTTTTACTACGTAGTGCACAGAGGAAGCGAGTGTTGATCCTTGCTTATCACAGGGCAAGTCTGAGGAAGCCAAACACTGTAAGGTGTGAACCAGCTGACTGGGGGGATGAGATTTAATGACAGGGGTGACAAAAAAAACCCTACAGTCCTTGGCTAGACTAAATCTTCACCTGATGGAGTCTATGTGGGACTGTCCCTATGCACGCTGGTGTGATTTTAGAGCTGCCAGAGGCCAACAGAAACCCTAAGGGACAGGGAAAGAGCATAAAGCTCCTGTTTTTGTATCTTTTATGATTTTTTCCATCATTTGCAACTTCTGAACCATCAGAAAGCTGCATTTAGGTTGCTAGTCAGGCTTGATTTTGCAGGTTTAAATGTTACCTCCTTTTCCACTTAACTGTGTGTAGTTGTAAGCAGTGCATACAGGATATTGACACATTCCTAATTATCTTGCTCATGTATGGTGAATTTAAGATACTAAATTTGACTTCCCTTCAGAATAAGCTTGGCCCTGCTCCTCAGGCTCTGCATGAAATTGTGCAAGAAACATCAAAATCCCACTGTCAACACCACCCAGATACACACAAAGCCAAGACAAACTCCCCTCACAACACAGCAAACATCTGTAAGCGAACGCATGGAGAAGCAGGATATCTATGGCTCAGTGATGAGGATATTCATGGTGAGGACCAACTGGCTTGCTCTGAGACTTTTTTCCTGAAAATTTGTTTATTTTCTGTGGTTGCAAAGAAATGGCTGGGTAAAAACTAGCTCTTCTTTGTCACAGAAATGTAATGTCTTTAGCTACTGTTGGCAAAATCCTGGGGAACTTATGGGGATGTCCTGTTCAAAAGTTGATTTAAAATTAGAATAGCCATTTTTGGCAGGACCTCACTTGTTTTTTATTTCTTGGAAACAAGCCAGAAGGGTAACTGCTACGCCAGAATAGCAGTTTTTTAAGGGTTTCATAAGGCAAAAGGCAAGGATCTGTATTTTTTTGCTTTCTTCATGTTTTCTCTGTATTTTACCCTCTGCTGGCCAACCGTCCCCTTGAAATAGTTTCTGAGCTTCTACTTCATGTGGTTGCAATCTTCTCAGATTTACCTTTAGTTTCCGGTTTATTTTCCCTTTTTTCCTGTACTGACTTTATAACTAAATTTTTATCCCTTTCTTCATCAGATTGCCGCCAGTTGCTGTAGTATCTGAAAGCCATAATATTTCATTCTATGGTTGTTTTCTGTAACTATACACCAAATACAGCCTGCTGTTTTATTTTATAGGAAACAAACAGTGGTCCACAGGCATCATTACCTGAAAGCTCACAATGGGCTTCCTGATATTGGCAGTGTTCTTGCAGAAGTGCTGTTAGCAGAGCACAGGATAAGGCTTGTGTCAAGCCACATCCCTTCTCCTTAAAGCTCTTAACTGCTTAGTCTGTTCTCAAACAAGCAATTGTTTTTCTGTTTTAATATTAAAAATAGACATCAAAATGATACATTCAGATTCTTCCTTTATGTGCATGGTTGAAATGCTGGGGCCTGAGTTGTTGACCCCGAGTTGGAGTTGACCTGTGAATGACTCACAACCTAGCAGAATGTTTTGGTTTCCCTATTGGCTTTGTGTTCCAGAGGCAGAACCTGGCCCACCTGTGTCTCTGTGGCTCTGCCCTCACCCAGGTGGTCATGGTT
>JAVSBS010019983.1:112198-196294 GCA_033124195.1 Coracias cyanogaster
CTGGCCCACCTGTGTCTTTGTGGCTCTGCCCTCACCCAGGTGGTCATGGTTGGGGTGGTGGGTGAGGCCAGGATTATGTTAACCAGGAGCTGATCTGTCAGAAGAGCTTCCTGTTGGGTGTGGCTTCTGTTGGGGCTGGTTGCATCTTGCTGAGCTCTATTGGTGGTGTGCTTCTATGTGAAGGGCCACTGAGGGAGCCATCTCTGTCTATGGTGTCCAGCAGGCGATGCTGGCACCACAGTGGGCAACAGAGGAGCTGGGCCCACAGGAACCTATGGCAGGATTTCTTGAAAGAAGACTTCTGAGGGAATGTTGCTGAGTTCAGTGTTGACCAGTGTGATCAGGCAACTGATGGCAGCATGAAATGATGATGGATGAACCAGCACAACAGTGGTCAAAGTCACAGTGACCTTAAGTTTGTGAATAGATGGGCTGAGACCCCAAAGCTCTCCTTTATTTGCCAATGTTGACTGGGAATTTCATTGAGGAGTTACTACAAGGGCAGTCTGGGGGCTTTGGCTGTGTAACAGAAGTGTCTGAGCATCAGATTAACTTGGTGTGGGAGGGTTGAGGAGAGCAGTTCTGTGTAAACCCTGTCCTTCCTCACTCTTTTTTTGTCGTTCCACCCAGCTACCCATCTGCCAGAGGCTGGGAGAGAAGCAATTACTTGGGGTCTTTCTTGTAATTTAACATAAATTAGCACCATAACCTCTGACAGGAGAAGTGGGCAACTGTAGATGTTGCAACCAATGGCGAGTCACAGTTGAGGCTACAAATACAAAGAGTGGAAGCCACTCAATATCAGATTGCCACAGACTTTAGTAAGGACGAGCAAAAAGCTGGAGTCCAGAGGCTGTATCAGGAGAATAGCCAGGCCCACCGATACTTCCTGTGGCTCTCCTGCTTAGCTGGCTCCTGAGAAATGGGTCACCAAATGCTGTGAAGGCTGCTGCAGCTATCAATGCTAGTGAATAGCTGAAGCCCATTTAATTCTGGCCAGCTTAGGGGAGTTAAAAATTCCATTGCATCACACCATGGCTTCCTCTTCACACCATAAATCCACGTGGCTCTCTCCCTCTTCTCTGAATTGCAATGCAGTTATTAAACAAATTGTAAGTCTATTTCATATCCTTTTTAATACTTTGAGAATTGCACAATATAAGGCTTAATAAAAGCTGAATGCTCCAAAACTGCTCTTAGAACTGAAAATATGACTACATCAAAAGACTTTACAAGGGCAGGATTTTAATGGCTGAATAATACGCTGGAACAGAGCAGTAATTTCTTCTCAAATGCTGGGATGAATTATTTATGCTTTGACAACATTATGTGTCTCTAAAGCAGCTTTTAGTTATTCGCCTATTCGAGGACACAGCTGATCCTGCTGCCCGCTCTTGTAATTACATTAACCTCTTGACACTACATGACAAGCTTTTCCTGTGAACTGCGATCAATAGCCCATAACTGCTACCTATTTAATAGGGCCATGGTTACACTTCAGTTCAGATATAATTAGCTCTTTTCCCCCCTTCCTCTTTTAAAAGAGTGTGGAAAAAAAACCCATGTTGTTTAAATTAAAAAAAAAAAAATACACACAACAAAATACAGACTGTGAAGGAAAAGAATAAAAGCATTCAGATCACTGAATAGGCGAGTAATATGTTCCCTGAGTTTCTGTTCAGAAGTGCGGCAGACCTTCCATTAGTCCCCATCTGCATTTAAATGGGCCTGGAAACCACAGCGTAGGAGGGCTTATAGGAATCCATTACTGAAGTGTTGGGGTAGGTGGGTAAGGCTGTGACCTGAGACACTTGAAGCGCACACTGATAATGAGATAAGCTAGCTTCATTTCTGCTCTGTTTTCATCCAGCTTCATCGCATACCAGGGGAGCCACGTTGTCTTGTGGATATGTTTAGATTCAGATAAATAGAGGATGGGAGATGAAGAAGTTTGACTAATTGTGTCAACACTTTGGAACAATTAATGTTTTCTTGCAGCTAAGTTTTTTGCTTTAAGTTGTTTGGGCTGTGTTATGGACTATCTGAACTGACTCATGAATGCCACATGAAAGGTAAAGGTTGATCTTGGCCTTGATGTGACAGAAATCATGTGTCCAGTAAAGCTGCCTGTAAACCCAGCTTTCCATTCTTTCATCTGGAGATGGATGGCTGTGCACATGCCATTGGCCCAAGCAGCATCACCCCAGTTGTGATTTTAAAAATTTATATTCCCTACTCTAAACAGCTCTCTACATTTTCATGTGTTACTTTGCAAAATGGCCTTTGGTAACTAAAGAGGTTTTGTGCGTTGTTTGATTTTTGCATTTTTATTTGGAGGGATAAGGGTTTGTAATTAAGTTTAGTAACTTTTTTTCTAAATAGGCTGTTTGCAAGAGTTGTATTCTTTCACTCAAGATCCAAAGAATTGAAGTCCATGAGGCTTTTTTCCAGCTCCTTCAAGGGCTCTCCAACCAGGTCTGCACCAAGAACAACTAATACTATCACAGCAATACAGGTAGTAAAAGAACCTAGATGGTTTCTCTCATCAGAAACATGTCTTTATAGATCTCCAAACACTTCAGTCTGGGTGCTTTTCTGTTTTTTAGGAGCCTCACTTAAATTTCAAACTTTTGGAGGTTAGATGCTTAAATTCATGTAAGATCTGGGTCTTGCTTCCCCTTCTCTGAAATTATTGCAAAACATTCTTTACTTCTTGACTTCACTGGCAGGAAATGGTCTTTTGTGAGCCTACATGTTGTGCCAAGTTTTGTAAAATACAAGAATTACAGGCTCTACCTTCAGCTTAGAAGTAGTTATTTTCTAAAGAAAATACATTCACTTGCAGCAGAAATAACAGCTTCTGTTTACTTGTGTTTGTACATTTCACTTAGATGGTGCTACAGGTTGTAGACCTTGCTGAGGCTACAGGTCCCCTCGTGACCCTTGTCATGCCTTGCTTTCACTGAAGTAGAAATTCAGCTGCTCTGTGGCATTGGTTTTTCCAGAGTAAGGGTGAGGTTTGCTGATTAACAACGTGTATTCCCAAGGAGGCTTACCTTTGCTTAGCAAATATTTTATTTCCGATGTCAAGACTATAACAAAGCCACAGTTTTACCTGCCCTTGAAAGCTCAGGGTAGAATAATATATCTGAAAGCATACTTCTGCTATAAAAACTTCCTTATTAGTGTGTGCAGATACTGTCTGGACACATTTTTCTGCAGCATAGATGGATTAAGAGAATTGTTAATACCAGTCTAATTTAGAGTAATAACGCTCTTTGAGATGGTAACTGGGTGCTCCTGGGCATAGCACTGAGATAATCAACCGTAAGGCACAGGATCCAAGGCAGCTCTGAAACACCTTCCCATTTCTCCCAAGAGACAAAAAACAAGAAAGAGAAGAGCTGAATTAGCAGTGAATAATATATAATGGGTTAGGAGTTTGAAGTTTATGATGATTTATAATTATTGTAAGAAACCAGTTTGTCGATTCATGAATTCAGGACCAGCTCGTTGCCCTGTGCGCTGACTATTGCCACTCGCTGTGGTTGTGAGATATTGTGTCATCTTTCACCAGAGCTTTGGTGCTAGAGATAGTTTTTCTCTCCTGCAGCATGTCCGTCAAGTAAGCAAAGGGTTTGGCTAGGCTTTGTGTTCCTCCTCCTTAAATTCATTTAAAAAAAAAAAAAAAAAAAGAGAGCTAAAAAAATTAGGCCAGTCAGATTTTCAGAGATATTTTTGGTAACAGCATCTCCCTCTCACAGGTTTGTTCATCCATGTGGCTGACAAGGTGTGTTAAAGCAAGTTCTTATAAAACTGCTGTCCTAAGAAAAATGAACAATTATCTGCTTCTCTGCAGAAGGCAGACATCCTCTTTTTATGACTTCTGAGCACATCAGAAGTTTTCTAATGGGAACCTCTTGTAGCCCTGACAGCCCTGAGAACAGAGCAAGAAGGAGACAGAGGTAAAGGACCTGAGGGGAGGACAGGGAAAAGAGGAGGAGAAGGAGGGCTGGTTCTTAGAGCAGGGCAGAAGCGGACACTGCAGCTGCAGAATGCATTGGTCTGTCTGTGAGACTGATGTTTGGGAACACATTAAATAAATAAAACTTATTTGGCAGCTTACAAACTCCCACAGTTAGCAACTCCTCAGCCCCCGATGAAAACCGTGATAATTTCCTTACTATTTTTGTAGGTCAGTTCTATTAAGATGTCAGAAGTTCTCAGCCTTGCTTTGAGGCTCCCCTTGTGTTATTTAAACATCTCAGTTGCATGTTTGGTTTCGCTACCAAAGATACTCTTGTGTATTTATTTAAAGAGAATGCTTCATTACCTCCAGTTTACAAAGCAGGGATCGAGGCGCACTGAGAGGCAGATATTTTATTAAGGGTCAGCCAGATGGTATGTGATGAAGCCAGGAGCGGAAGTCAGATCTTTAGGATCACAAACCAGTTCCTTAATCACAAGGATATCTTCTGCGTTTTTACTGTTTGAAATGGGCTGAGAAACCCTTTATGAATGTGGATTTGTTTAATGGTATTGCAAGATTAACACCAGTCATCTGGCTGGAATTTTCACTAGCAAGTCATATCACTATGTATTTATTTAATAGGAGATAACCTTTCATTTTCCTGCTGGCAAATATTTTATTTCAGAGATACTAAGCTGACTAAACTTACAACTTGCATGAGTGATATGGGATTGGAAGTTAAACAGCAGGCTGTTTGTTCTATTTATAACTGATAGCAAAAGGGATTTCAGGCCATAATTAAAGATTAAAAAAATCGACAGCTTGTCAGCACTGAAGTGAGGGAAGCCTGTGTTGGGAAATGCATAACACAGCTAAAGAATTTCTACACCTACTCATTTTCTTGCACGCCCATGTGACTTAGCTACGTGCTATCAGCTGGGCTCCCAAGCAAGGGTTTCCTCAGCTCTGTATTGCACAGGGCAAGGCAGGTCCCAGAACGGGTTGAGAGCTGCTTCAGTCTTCCTGGGCTTTTCTTCTAGCTCCAGTAACCGGCAGATTTGGGATTGTTATGAGCAGGGTGTTTCTCATCCTGCCAGGCCTTTTCCTAGAGCCCCTGCCAATTCACCCTTGTGCTGGGGTACACCAGTCTTCTAAGGCTGAATGAGCTGAGAATGTGGTTGGGAGGGAGAATAGGTTTTGACTGCTATCTTTAAGCAGATTTTGCACCTTCATCTGACATGGGGACGTTGAAATGAAAATCAAAGCTGGAATCACCTGTGTGGCAATGCAAAGCATTCCCGCCAGGCTGGCAAGACAGAAAATTGCAGGATGTCTCGAAAGCAGGCACAACCCCATCAAAGCCAGTATTTCCTGGGCTCAGGAGCTGCTTTAGACAGCACTGATTCATTCTTTTCTCAGCCAGAGAGGTTCAAGCACTTCCTAAAAGCACTTAAATAAATAAGGTCTTTGATTGTTTTACTGAGGTGACACTGGAAGTCATAGAAAAAATATATTTTTCCCCTTTGTATGGCAGCCCACCTATTTGCCTATGCATTATTTAACAGTGGTCACCTAAGAATGGCAAGAAAGTCATATCTCGTGTCCCTTTGAGATGTTTCAGGAATAGTGTTCAATTACAGCATATAGTATCCATAATGGCTTGAGAGATACTTTCTCCATATCCAGTGTCCATTTTCAACAAGGAAGGAGGACCATGGTAACATGATCACACCATCCATACGCTGGGACTCAGGTTACAGCTGGGCTGCTTCTGTTGGAAGAAAAGCCTTGAATCTGACAGAATAATTTGCTTCCAAATTTATTTTTCTATCACACAATTCCAGAAAGAATTGTTGCTTTAAAACAGGACTTCAGCCGCTGCATAGCAGCAAGCTGTGAGATCCACCAGCTTGGTGAGTTAAGCAGAGCACAGGCACCCTGACGAGAAGGAATGTGGAAATCTGGACCCTGTATCTATCTAGAAATAAGTTGGAGCTGCATTCATCCAGAGCAGGGTTCATCCCCACTCCTATGCCCCAGGCAGGAAGCAAGGTCCAAGGGAGAGGGTTGCAGGATCCCTGCAATGCCAGCGAGGTTGAATGAGCCGCTGAGCATCTTTGTGCTCCTTGGCATGATGGTGCTTGGCTGGGCATCCCCCATACTTAGACAGCTCCTTGTGGGACTGCTTGTCCAGACTTCCAGGAGGATTTTCCTCCGGTCTGTTTCTCCTCACACTTCTCATCCAAATCAAGTAGATCAAATGACTGTTCAGCAGTCATATCCTTTCATATCTCACAAGTCTTCTCACCTGCTTATTTTCTACCACTGTGTAGCTCAACTTACCCTCCCATGGAAGAAAGTACAGAAGTCTCCAGGGATAGTATCTTTCCAATGTCTTTTTCACAGTGTTTGGATACAATCTCTGATTATTTTTAAAGCTCATTCATATTTTTAAGTGATTTCTTTAAATGTTTAATGAAATTTGCTTGCATTTTAGTTAACAGTTTCCATACCTAGCAGTCTCCATCAGGCTGTTTGTGCCCTTCATCTTCAGTCCTGCAGTCAGAGGAGTTTATTTCCATGCAGCTCTGGTGGGTCTGCATCACAAAATGCATGATATTATTTTTGCTTCTTAACTAAATGGACAAAACCTTCCTGATTAGATTCATGTGTGATTGTGCATAGACAGTTAGGATTTGCTTTCCCAAACATTCAAAGACAATCTTACAAAAGTCAGTTTCAATGGTATTTGTAGAAAGCAAAGGTATCACGGATGCTAATATAACCAGAGCATCTTTGTGTTTAAATCTGAAGGAATGTTCTTAGGAGAATTCTTTATTTCTTGAGTGTTTTTGCATTATCCACTCCACTCCACTCTTCTCTATGTCAGATAAAAACTGATTTATCCAGTGAAAACTATTAATTCCAGAGGCAGATTTGACTCTTGAGCTGAAAATTAAATGAAATACACCATGAAAAAAACGGAAGCTAATATATATAGGAACAAACTCTATCTACAGTGTGGCCTGATTTGGAAGGGATATAGTAAGAAATGGTGTTGTGAAAAGACTTGGGCTTGCTTGTTTTAATAAAATTGTCTTTGATCTGCAATGTGATATAACAGGAAGAAAGGCTAGCACAGCTGGGGCTGTATTCATTGGAACGTGTCCTGGAGCAGATAAACCATAGACTAGGTCTTGCTTTAACTCCTTGGGGTTTAAATGCCATCTATTTTTCCACAGATTATCTGCCCTCAGTCTTTCATAGTGGTATCTTGGGGCTTTGATATCTCCACGTGCATCCTCCTGTACTTCTGTTTAGGATATCTTGTAAAGATGTCAGCGACCTGAAAAATTCTGATAACAGAGAAATAAAGTGGACTGGAAGGATTGCTGTGTAGAAGTAAATATAAAGCATCCTGGTAAATATTACATGCTCAGCAGGACACCAGCTAAGGAGAAAAATAATGTAAGTGATGTTTACAGAAGAAAAACAAGGATTCAGTCACACCATAGTACCTATGATATAATTAGGAGCAGTAGAATGAACACAAAAAGAAAAAAAAATAATTTGAATGTTAGGAAAAATATTCTGGACTGCCTTTATCTTTTCAAATAACAACCCAAGTGAGGCTGGGGGGGGGGATTCCTGAGAACTGATCCTATAGGTATTAATTAGAGAACTAATAAACCTGCAATAGACAGCAATCTTACCTCTCCTGGAGGATTTGCCCAAATGACCTGTGCAATATTTATTTTGTCTCTACCACCTCTAGCTTAAGAGGAAAAGCAGCAGCAACATCTCCAACACAGGTGGTAACTTGGCCATTGGTGAAGCTTCAAGTCAGTCAGCCCTGCAGATGCCAAATGGAAAAGGGCAAAGGAAAGAGGCATCTGAAAGGGAGGACAGCAGAAGGTGCAAACTTAATGCTCTTCTAAGAGGTGCATCAAGGAAAGAGAGCAAAGTGGAGCAGGGGCTTTTACAAGGGAAGGAGTAATGAGAGGAAAAGTGTCAGAAACCTGCTTGAGAGTGAAATGTGAGCACCTGTAACTGTTCCCACCAAGCTCTGGTCACCCTCCTCACACACCCCATGGCTGCTTTTCCTCCCTAACCCACCCCTTTAGCAGAACCGAATCGCAGACTTAGGAGACCTTTTCTTGCTCATAGTCATGCTGCTGCTGACAAGCATTGCCAATAGTGTTTCCCCGGGGCTGGGGTGGTGGGATCAGGCTGTCCGGGGTAGGGTGTCCCCAAGCTGGGGACCCCAGATCCTCAACCACTCTGCAGCCCCGTGTCCCCACAGCAGCCTCACCCTGCTTGGGCAGCACTGATTTGACACGCAAAACCAGAAAGATTTGGTGGAATTGAGATATATTTTTTCACTATCCCACATAAACAAAGCTGAGGTGGAAATTTCCAGCCAGAAAGGCAGATGGTGGGTGGGCAGTGCTGCCCAAGCTGGCCATGAGGTGCAGCAACGTGCTGTGGGCCTAGCACAGTCATGAGGGTCTCCTGCAGGTTTGTGCTTTTTGTGACCTAAATTTTCTCTGCCTGTGGGTGAATTTCTCTGGTTTGGGTTTAACAAGCACAGAGACAGCTTTTGTTAAGAAGCTGCTGGGGAGCAGGAGTGTGCTTCCCTCCAAAACCCACCACCCGCCATGTTGGAAGGGTCTGTCCACACTGCCGCAAAACACAAAGGAAAGGTAAGCAGTCATTTCATCCACACAAAATATCCTTTTTTACCAAGCCTACATTTTTTTTTTAATTTTGAAACAATAAAATGTTTGGGAGCTTGTACTAATGCCACAAAACTGACCTGACTCATGGAGAGCTCACAAAACAAACCACAATGCTCAGAAGCAAATAGCATCCAGCAAATGGTGTCAGGTGCTAACTGAAGGTGAAGGCGATGCTTTCCTGCTCCTGTTTCTACTATTTTTGCTTCCCATCTGCCTCCAACGGGTCTTCCCCAGCAGTGGGTGCTTCTCCTCAGGCAATCATAGAATCATGGAATGGTTTGGGTTGGAAGGGACCTCAGAGGTCATCTAGTTCCAGCCCTTCAGCCATGGGAAGGGACACCTCACGCTATACCAGGTTGCTGAAGGCCCCATCCAACTTGGCCTTGAACACCTCCAGGGATGGAGCATCCACAACTCCCCTGGGCAACCTGTGCCAGTGTCTCACCACTGGATCTTGCTTCGGTTTATATTCCTCCTAGGATTTGATGAGAGCAGTGTTGAAAGTGAAGAGCATACAAGGACATGCATACAAAACGTATCCATGGATATATGTGCACATGTATTTGAGGGAGTCACACTGAAAGGAGTGAAGATTAAAGATGTTTTCCAAGTGCATAACAGTAAATCCAACAAATATATTCCCAAATGTTATGTTAGGTGAAAATCAACAGCTAAAGCTGTCATCATGTCAACTGCTGGTTGATATGAGCTTTGGGCTTCAGTGTTCCCAATATCATTGTAAAGGAAAATGTCTGTTTAGCCAGAAGCTGCATCCAGTATCTAAGGTGGCTCCTCCGATTCCCCAGTTCTGTCTCACCAGACACAGAAAGCTGCAAGAATTCTGTCTTGTAGCATGCAGCAAATTTTTCTGCTGTTTAGAACTGGGATTTTTTTCTCCCTTAAGAAACACCAGGTCCATCTCCTGGCTTGTGTATTGCAGGAGCTCCAGAGACTGGGGAAGGGATTGCTGCTTGCGTGTGTGTGCAGGTGAGCCTGCTCCTCTAAATTACTGGAGACTGCAAAAGACACTGGCACAGGTTGCCCAGGGGGGTTGTAGATGCTTCATCCCTGGAGGTGTTCAAGGCCAGGTTGGATGGAGCTTTGAGCAGGCTGGTCTAGTGGGAGGTGTCCCTGCCATGGCAGAGGGGGTTGGAACTAGATGATCTTTGAGGTCCCTTCCAACCCAAACCATTCTAGGATTCTAGGATTCTATGATCATTTTGTGTATTAAAGCCTGGTGTAGTTTGGCAAATGATGAGTTCATGCTTTCCTATCTGTTCAAGGCTACATGTTTTGAAAAAATCTATGTGATTTAATCTAATTTTAACAATATGTAAAGGAAGTTGTAATGTAACACTCACCATTAACTGTCGGGAAATGCACAGAAAATTCCAGCTGTTGGTTTACTGCTTGATTAACACTGTAACTATTCCCCTTAATTAATGGTCTATTTAAAGTATCTTTACTTGTGTGCAGGTAACTTAAGTGCGGTACTGTTTTCTTGCATCAGAGCTCCTGTTAAGTGGATCAATAATACAAAAATGCACCTACAAATGCAATGCCTTCTTTTTTTTCCCTGCACAATTTTCTTCTGAGAGATGGACTTCTATTGATATCACTTTCCCTTGTAATCACATTGGCAAGTGTTCGAAGGTGTGATGGAAAAGCTTTCACATGTGTGAATGCTCCAATTGACTGTGAGTATCAGTGGTGGAAGTGCTCTTGAGGTCATGCAGTGATAGATCAGTGGTCGTACAAGGTAACTTTTCTGACTAATTAATGTTGCTTGTACAATGAGAAACAGCTTTCCACAGGAACTGATAGGAATCAACCCATAGTGTTAAATCAAAGAATACATGGAATTTACCAAGCAAGTGAAGCTCACACTCTCTACAGATATTTTGCTACAGAGAAAAAAGATTGAATTTCCCAGCTAAATTACCTTTGTGGGTTATTCATCTAGCTCTCATCAGAGCGGGTGCTCCAGTTTTCCTCTCTCGATAAACCTTGGAAGGAATTTGCTTTGTTTTTCCCTACCTGATTGCTATATTCCTTTAGAGGATATTTATTGTTAAGCCACGGCCTCTGTTATTTCCTTTGCTGCCTGAGCTTAGTCAGAACTCTGTGCCTCAGACATGCAATAAAGCCCAGTAGCAGAGGAAATAACAGCGCAGTTAACCTCCTTAACATTGATAATAAATAAGCGCTAATAAGATATGTACCAGGGTAGCAATTGCCCTGACATAATGAAATGCACTAGTTTAAATAAGTGGTAGCTGGTGTCATTCTGCTTTTCAGTAAAGAACCTTATGCAGGCATGATATTTTCTGGGTAATTTATGTGTCAGATTTTCTAGGCAGCTCAGCTGCTGTGAAGACATTTAGCCTGAGTGGCCCAGTTTTCATAAATTCTTGACACCCAGCAGAACCCTTTGTTTTTACAGGTGCCTATCTCAGATCCGAGCTGTTTCTTTACAAATATTACCCCAGTTGGGGGTGCTGAGCAGTCTTGGAAGTCTGGTCTCTGTCTTGTCCCTCTTTGTTTTCACTGCGTTTCACTGGATTAAAGCCAGTTCGATGGAGAATTTCGCTTGCCAGTCGCCACCGTGACTCTTGATGGAACAGGGTATCTCTGCTATCAATTTACATCCCTGCAGATCAAATAGCTCTCTTCATCTCACCCTGCTGACAAGCTATCGTGACAACTCCATGGTGAATATACACACTCTGGAACTGGAAGGGAGGTCTGCTTTACGGAAAAGCAATTCTTCAGGGTGGCTTGGTGATGTGTTTTGAAGGAATGACCAAGGTTCTCTTTGCAGCAGGCAAATGCAAAATGTAACGCCCTGCCTCCACATCTCACCGCTTGGGCACCACTGAGAACAACTTGTGTGCTGTAATTGAATTTCAGTACCTACCAAAGAAAAAATGGTGATACTGAATAGCCAGGAGATGTTTATAAGTACCAATATTAATTAGACAGACAATAGTTTATAAAAGCCACATGAGGATATGATTTGTGAATCATAACTAAGTCTGAGTGATTGCCCTAATTTATTATGGTTTGGAAACAGAAATGTAAATTTGTAAGCCTTGTGCTTCATTATTATGATTATTATTTTTTTTACTCTCCAGTTCCTCTGACACTTACTGTGTTCCTAAAGACAAAGAATAATAATACCAGAAAATGGTCATGTTTTATCTCTGTAATATTGCTGGCAAATTGAGACGGCATGGTAGCAAAAGCACAGAGGAAGTTTTCTCTGAAGTGCCCACGTCTTTGGTTTATGGAGCTTGTCAGATATTTGTCATTGCTTAGTTGCAAAAAAACATCTGTTCTTGCTTTTGAGAAATATTTGTAGCAGTTTTACAGCAGGATTTAATTACTGCCAGTGAGTGGTGGTTGGGTGCCATACAGTACTAGCAGATTTTTATCTCTACTCCTTTATATCTATGAAGTGTACATGACAAATAGGAACACTTTTTAACTGCGACTTTAGTAACAAAGGCTATTTGCTGAAGAACGATGTGGTGAGAGAGTTCAAATGATGGGCAGTACTCGAAGGATTTGGTTTTGGAGTTGCTCACAAAGCGATGCGATTTGTTTTCTCTTGAGCTCCATATCAGAATGCAGCTTGCTGAAGGAACAGACTGTGTTAGCCACAGGATAATCTTGAGTATGATCCTTGAATGAATCTGAGACACTGGGAACCTTTGGAGCTGCTGTAGTTATTGTTGCTTATGCTTTTAAAGTTCTGATCACTCTTGGCTCTGAATGCTTTTGGTGGAGCCTTGTTTTAATGATTTTGTTAGGTTTTAGGCATCTGTCTGCTGTTTGGGAAACTTCTTAGACATCTATATTACTGTGAAGATACAATCTGATTTTTATACTGCCCAGAAAGGAGGACATCTCACTCATCTGGAGTATCAATGCAGAAATGTGAGTGATGGCATTTGATGAGAACAATTTCTCTGATAATTAGGGAGAAGCCCAATACCTGAGGCACCAGTAATGCCAGATTTGGCACACTCCCTTTTCTCCATAGCTTACACCATTCTGATTTTTGAAAGCCTGC
The DNA here is from genome assembly GCA_033124195.1 of Coracias cyanogaster. NCBI lineage: Eukaryota > Metazoa > Chordata > Aves > Coraciiformes > Coraciidae > Coracias > Coracias cyanogaster. The sequence continues at coordinate 124,983 of JAVSBS010019983.1, forward strand.
TTTCTGCCTGCTTTACTAGAAAAAAAAACCTTTTCCCACATATGATGACTTCCCTCATCTGAGTTGTCTATGAATTCTCTGAACTCCATCCTTGCCAGCTGTATTAACTCTAGAGAGGGAACCTAGAGCAGGTCTTGCTTTCTCATACATGGTGTGTGCCTTCAGCTGAACAGCAAAGAGGATGGCTTCACAGGCGTTGAGCCAGGGGTTGTCAGAGATGAAGATCCAGTTTAGCCCGGGGAATCTTTCTGCTGTGGCTCCCTGCTCTGCTCACACCCTTTTCATACAGTATTTGCATGAGGAGGAAAGAGCCCAGCTTGGCTGGCAGGGGCAGGCCTGGGAATTTGTGGAGAAACTCTTCAGTGCTTATATATGGGACATTATATATGGAAATCATGATGTTATTATAGCTTATGAGAAGCATTTATATTAGGGTGGCACCCACATGCTCTGCTCTACATTTGTGTATGCAAATAAGTGACAAAGCATTTGCAGTTTGCAACTGAGCAACATTTTCTTTAATCTGAGTCCTCATTCAGTTCCTGCAGAGTTCCTGTGGCAAAAGTTCAGACTCTGGTATTTGAAAATAGTTCCAACTGCCTTCGATGTTTTTTAGCAATACTAACGTGCGTGCACAGGCAAGCAGACGTAGTCTGGACTCTATAGGAGCAAAAAGTGCATTTGCCAGTTTATCTTGTGTATGGTTTGGGATGGAAACAACTTATAGCTCTGGGGATATCCTACATAGCGTGGGGCTTTTCACAGCACAGAAACTTAGAACCCCAGCAGACACTGTTACACTGGCAAAAGCTTCACGTGTCAACCTTTATTTTCTTTTAAAATTCTTGGAATTCAACAACCCAGCCATCCTGCCCTTTCCCTTGCTTTTGGGGCTAATGCTTTGCAGAAGGTTTGGTGATGGATTGGTTTGTCTAGGTGTTTGTTACACACTGACATGTAATAGCGTATGCAAGGCTAATGCTCTGAGTTTCAGAGAGGCTGAGAAACCCTCCTTCAGCTTTCTCCAGAGCCCTGGGAACTTGTTTCACATCTCATTCATTAGACAAACTAGCTGATCTGAAAGCAGCATGCAAAATGCTCCAGATTACTCCAATGCAAAACTTCAGCAGCCTGGTTCCCCCCGAGGAGCACCAATAACTCAACTTCTAGACCTCAAAGAAAACTTGCTTTTTTGAGGGTCCAATTTATGACAACTTGAAAATGAACATAGGATGGTGTTGGTGAAGAGCTGTGGGCTAAAGACAACAGGCGTTTTGTTGGGTTGGGATGGCAGCTCTGCCCCCTCACCTGTAATCTCTGAAGATTACCGGCTCCTGTCACACTCACAGCACTGACAATGCGCTGTTCATAGCGTTCTGGCCTGGGGCAGATTCATAACAACTCACATTTCTGCTCAAAGTGTGTAATTTCATCACTTCGACACAGGCAGTATGTATAACAGCGAAGGATGATGGCTTCGCCGTCTCTCAAACGAGTGACAATTCTCATATTTTCCCTCTCTGTTGGGCCTGTTGCTATCAATTCTAATGTGATTTTCAGACTTGCATATGTCTGTTTGCAAAGTTAAATGAGATTTCCTTGTCTGGATGCAGGTGGCTGATGAGGAGGTTTACAAAGGTGGTGTTCAGTGTAAACACCCTGAATTTTAACAGTTATATAAAATGTGAGGCACTGTTAGGCTACAAAGTTGACTGGAAATTTTTTGATGGCATATTTTCCTACTTGGTCTCTGGAAACTTCACTCAGGAATTAATTAGGAAATTCCTAGTTTCTGAAGTAAGAGGAGACCTTTAATATGTGCCTGGCATCGTGCTGATGTAGGTCAGGGCACCTGAACTAGCAATTTTGGTCTTGAGGTTACCACTTCAGTTTGAGTGATACCGCATCTGAAAAGATTTGTACATAGGGAAAGGTGCTGGAGACATATTCAAATGTAAAGAGTTCAAAGACCTAAGTGACTGAGAAACTAAACCATTCCTCTGGTAATGTCTTTTAATGACTTAATTAGCTTCTCTATTTCAAAATATTCACTTTAATTCTAGCGTGAATAAGCTGAATCACTAATTTCTAGCTATTGCATTTCTCTATGGCTTTTTTTTCTACTGTTATTGCCTCTAGATCTTTTTTCTCTGTAGGTGCGAGCTCAAGTATGTCAATGCTTCAATCTCATACCTGTTTGTAGTGCAGGCAAACAGAGTCTACGCCAGTCCCAGTAAGCAAACCCAGTATAAGGCAGGTGGGAATCCAGGTGCAGAGATCTTAGTGACAGCACCAGCACATCTGAAAAAGCCTGGAGCCAAACAAAGCTCCACGCTCTCCTCCTGAGAGCTCCAGGCCTTGCTTTTGCCCAAGTCATTTTGGTGTACTCCTGACAGAGCAGTCTTGTGCAGATGAGATTACCCTCTCTGAATCCCGGCGCAGGGAAAAAAACACCTTTCAGTACCCATAACAACACAGGTTTAGGAAAATGCCAGCAGTAATAGATTTTATTCTGCGTTCTCCAAATGAGCCAAACTCTCCCATTTGATCTTAATAGCTCTTTTACCTGAGTAATTGTTATGTAAGGGGGTCATGATTGAAATGGGCTAATCCCCATTTACAGGAAAAGTGTATTAAATAGAACAGCAATATCCAGAGTTGCAGCCGAGGGATTCTTGTGTGTGCGGTAAAAAGGATTCAAGTGTGGTAGAAAGTAATTTTTGCTTTAAAAGTAAAGCTGCCACACTGAATTATTTGCCTCACCTTTTCATTTCCCTCTGCCATTGCCTCTGCTGTGTTTTACAGGTCTTTTTCCTCCTTTTCTTGTCAGGTTCTTCCAGGGGTTTGGAACCTGAATGGTGATTCTGCCTACAGCTCCGTCATCATAAACTGAGCTGGTCAAAAGTAGTTACACATACTCCTAAATACTCTAAGCATTTCCTCTTTTAATTAGAAAAATACCCCCCAAACCAAACTAGCCATGAATCTCAGGTCTCCTTAGTCCCACCCAAAGCCCTTGTCTTCTCCATTAGGCTGACAGAAAGAGTTTTAAAGAGTATAGTGGGTGACATTTTACACCTTTGGTCCTTGAAGTTAATAAAATCCTCTTAAGATTCGTCATGCTGATTTGGTTTTTTGGGCCTTTGAAGCAATTTTCATGCAGCAAACAACCTAAAGCTCTTGACCAAAGTGACAGATAACATTAGCAGATATCTGTAGGATTCAACAGCCTCATCCTGCGCTTGCAAGAACTAGACATATTGGTAAAAATGCCTCCATGGTTCTGTGATACAAGATGGCACTTCTATCAATCAAGGAAGCACTTACCCAACTGAAGATAATGCTCCAGCTGAAGCATTTTTTCCCTGAAGTTCTCGCTGCAGAAAGAAGTACATTAAGATAAATATTCCTGTGTCAGATGCAGACAATGAGCCTTTGTTGAACAACGTTCCCCTGTGTTACTCCAGTGTAAATCTGGTGTCCTTCACCTGGTTGCACTGATGAACCAGTCCAGCTTTTTACCAAAGCACAACAGGTGAGTTTGCCTCCTGATTTCTTAGTATCACTTAGAAAGGATGTTTTTATGCCTCTATATTTATCACAAGTGTATTTTTTTTTTTTTTAGTGGGCAGGATAAAAGCTCAATTTATTCCCTCAAAAACTCTGGTTTGAAGTTAGGGCAACCAAATTCTGAGTGACAAATTTGCATGAGTCCAGATATAACATAAATTTTGGTGTGACCTGTATGTGAACTTGAAGGAGAGAAAAGGAGGAGGGGGAGAGATGCATGTGCAGGAGAGATAGTTAAATGAGGAGATGATATGTAAATGGAGTAATCTTGCTTGACCATCACAAGAGAACAAATTCTCCAGGGGCCAAAGGATTACCGTGTCTACAAAGGTCCAATAAAGAAGAAGGCTGAGCTACTCATAGTGTCATCATAGCTGTAATTCTCAAGCCATGATAAAACCCTGGTATGTTATTAATTCAACTGTTCTGGTTGCTGTAGAGACGATATTCAAGTACTGCCATTAATTCATCTTTTTACCCACTAATATATTATTTTCTGCAGGGATTCATTGTTTTAACCCTCAAAGTGAATTAGCCTGTGGCATATTTCAAAGGTTTCCGCCCAATTAAATCAGTCCAAGGACATCCATGTTGCATCAGAGCCACTAGCATTACATTAGCCAAGATAAAAAACCCCAGTCAAGAGGGTCGGATATCTTTAATGGGACTTTATCACTGAGACTTAAAGTTATATATATGAGGAGCAAAATGTGCTTGGCTATTCCCACCGAGATCATGCTCTCTACAAGTGCCTTAAAAAGCACAATTACTAGCAGCAGAATTTGCCACAGTCATTGCTCATTAGTTTAGGCCAGAAAATGACTTCTGAATAAATGTGGATTTGCCGCAGAATATACATAAAGCAGCAATGTGTTAACTGAAAATGAGCACCAAACTCCAGCGTTGCTGGGACTTGTTTTTTACACTTGTGGGTGATGAAGGGTTTTTAGCTAAAAAGAAAACGAGCATGCACAGTGCTGATAGAGAGAATAAGGAAAAGCAGAGTGGAGTGAACATGATAGGAGAGCAGGAACTAAGCAGTTTTGGTGGACCCGAGCTTGTCTGGGGACGCAGTACCACGTTCTGCAGAATATTGCACCTATATTGTTCACGCTTTTGCATTATCTACCATACCCAGGCTTCCTGCTGCTGTGGATTATGGAGAGCTGCCTGTGTCCAGTTCTACCACTTAATTTTTCTGCTCCCTGAACAGCAGGCTGAAGAAGATAGCTGATAGAAAGAGCCATTATGGGTCAAACCTTCTTCTTTTTTCCTCTGTGCTCTGGGTGGAGTAAGCACAACCGTGTATTTAATTTTTACTTATTACTTTCAGGAACTGAGATGAGAGTAGGTGTGAGCTTTGTATACCTACACTATTGGAGTGCCTGTTCTCAAATCCTTAGGACACCCATCTCTCAGTCTCCTGCACCTCAAGTACTTACCACTAGTGGTGGTCTATGCAGAATGCCACCTATTCTTCTTGGCACAATTTGCTCCAGAAATGAAGAAGAAACCTTTCAGAAGATGATTTGCTGTCACAGTATTAGTCCCTGGTTTTATGACCCTGCCGTTTACAAGGATCTGACACCACTCAGATGCAGAATTCACTGGTGTCAGAAAACAACAATGCAGAACATAAAGACAGGACAGATTTTTATTAGGTATTATACCACGCTAGCGAAGGCATTTAAAACACAAATAGACAACACGTAGCACATGTACTATTAAGCTTTTACAGGGCATTATTCCACTCAAGGCATGCTTGTGGTATGAAAAGAGAGAAAAACAACACAGGACACAGAGAGCAAGATGGATCTTTATAGGGAATTATCCCATACCAGGGAGACTGCTGTTGTGAACAGAGGAGAGAAAAACAAGGCAGGAGATAAAGAGGAGAGATTTTACTGCTCTAACATTTTCCTCTGTGTAATCTAAAGCAAAACTGGGAGCCCTGCATGAAGGATGCACTGAAAGGCGCATCCTAAGATCTCATTCTGTTTTCCTGTTTGCTAATTGCAAAGGTTGAACTTGGCAATTTTTTCAGCCACAGAAGTTGTTCCGTGTGTATTTTTTTGTCTCAATCTACAGGATAAAATGGCAAGCGAGGCACTAGTGAATGTACCGATAACAGTTCTTTTCAGAAGTGAGGTTTTTTGAAGGCTGTGAAATACAGCTGTACAAAAAATAAAGACCAGTGGGATATAGCTGAAAATAGGAGTTCAGGGAGAACAAAAATATTTATTGAGTTACGGTCAAAACAGGCAAATGATTTCAGAAAAAAGAAAGCACAATTTCAAAATGCCACTTCTGTTTTGAATTTAAATGTGAATAAGAGTGTTCACTTATATGTCTTAAAATCAAAATTTTATTTCAGCTTGATGCAAAATATTTTGATAAATAGAATCTTTTATTTTGTTGATGAGAATCTCATAAGCCACAATTTTAATTTTGAGTCATTCTGAATTTTTTTTTAACTTTAGTTTTTTCAGACACCATCATGCAATTATTTGAGTACTGACACTAGTAAAGCCTCATTCATGGAGCATGATCATAGTTTCCCACGTAAGTATCTTATGTTTTTCTTCCTTTGGTATCTTAGAAGCACAAATCCTTCCTATGGCTTGACATTTATAAAATGTCTGTGTATTCTCTGGTATCTAACAAGGACACGTCATGATGTAGCCCTTCTCCAAATCAGGCCTCGTGACATACTTCGCTCAGCTGGACTAAAATCTGAAGGAAATGCTGAGAAATCTTTCTGCTCTAACAAATATAACTGAAAAGAGATGACTGAAAAAAGCTACCATAATACTGATTATAATACATTCTGATATTAGAGGAAAGAAGGTGATATAAATTGCTTTATATAACAGAGTTGACAATATGAAGGTTTTAATAGGCTTTCCAGGCCATTCTGTAGCATTTAATAGGCTACTATGCCCTTGTGAGTCTATAATTGAAAAACCCCAATGAAACAACAGGACCATACCCAAACAATCCAACCATATAAAAAAGCAGAGCTCAGTTTCTCCTATTAAATGCTGTGGTCTCACAAATAACTGCTTTGGTGCAATGTCATGGCTGATAAACTCTAGGAAGCTTTCCTAAACATAGCATCCCTCTGCCCCAGTATTATTTGCTGCTGCTCAGGAATGTTTCTGTTCAGGCCACGTTAATGTGCAAATGTATTATTTCTTCTGCTCTAAATGGATCTTGGTGGCCTTTAAAGTATTTTTTATTTTCTTTTTGCTCTGTGACCCATGCATGGATTCCAGGAAGGAGATACATGATCTCTCTTCCTTCATACAGACCAGTGCAACACCCTAAAGCAGGCTAGTTCTGAGAGATCATCATCCAAGAGAATATGCCATCATCCTAGCTAATAAAATCAGGGGAAACCACGAGCTGCTTCTTGCATTATACCTTGTAAGTGATACAATTTAAGCTTTGTCAGGATTTTCCTAGGGTCAAAGTCCAAGGGACTGCTACTGACAAAGAGAAACCTTCCTTAGCCATGCCTGGCACTGCTCAGGGCCTGGGTGAGGACAATTAGAGCATTCCCACCTGACCTGGAGCTGCTGCAGGGCAGCCCCTGCCTCCGACACTGGTAAACTCAAACTGCCCAGTGCTTCAGCTTGAATTCTGGAATGATACAAGATGAACTGATTGAAGAGCTCTCTCCTAACTGCTACTGGCTTCCAAGTGTGAATAGATATTTGTCGAATTTTGCAATTAGTAGAGTAACTACTTTTTGGAGTGGACGTGTTGTTTGCAGCAGGACTATTCACAAAAGCATCTGCATTAATACCCTCATAGTCGAGCTCTCATTTACATTTGCCCATGGGAATGCCAGAGGTATCTGCCAGCCTTGTTTGCCTTCATCAGCGTGTAACCTGCGTGCAAGAAGGAATAGGAGTAGGCTGTATGCACCCTCCCCTCACCCACCTCGCCTGGATTCAGCAGAGAAGGGGCGGCAGCTCTTCAGAGCGCTACTTCTCAGGACACCTGCTCAAGTAGATCAGTGAGCTAAAAGCAGGAGGCCAGTGAATATTCCCTTTCACTTCCAGATTTTCTGTGCTTACAAATATCAGTTACAAGGTTTGTGTAAATTACAATGATGATGAACTTGGAGTAACTACAGTATGTTTAAAACTTCTGTATGGGGATAATAAGGAGACTGGGAAAATCTGCTCTAGGAAGTCTCGGAGACATTTCCAGATAATTAATGCAATGTGTGGAAACCTGAAATCAGCACTGTTTTTTTAATATATAAACTAATAATTTAGGAGTGCATTACAGGAGCACATTAAATTAACCATTATTAGATGTGGAAATGTTAAGATTATTAAGATAATAAAACCCAATTAGTGTAGGTTTTTTGTGTATAATGTGGGACTCATAGAAAACCTATTACACAAGAGGGAGTACAAATATTTAGGGGATATTTCAGGTAGAAGGCAAGGCTTAAGGGTCTTGAGCTTTCTTGCAGCAGGAAAAGAGTGTTTTATGAACAATGTACTCTTTGAAACACAGTGAGGTGATGCTGGGATTGAAAAAGTGGTTACCCCAAGCGGATTTCATGTAGTGTATAAGATGTTTGTTCATTCATTATATGTCCTTTGGGAGTAAGCTGTGGCAGCTTGAAGAAGAATGTACATTTGTTTATTTGTTCACATAATGATGAAAACAACTTGTCTGTTTGCCAGTGTTATAAATGTTTAGATACGATTCATGGAAGTTTGATGCATCTGATTTTCTCCCGGTTAAACTAGAACTGTTTCCATTGACATTAAAAGGTTGGCATCACTCTAAGGACACTGGAAAGGAGGTGAGAGTCACTCCCAATCAGTATCTCAATAAAGGATAACGTGATTCTGTGAAACTATTTCTAGGAGGCAGTGGAAGATGTCTTTAATATCAAGGCAATGCATTTTCATAGCTGTACCAAGCTTCTCAGACAGTTTGTCTTCTCACATTGTTTTTATTTTGCCCCTGTGGCTGTGACAAATGTTTAGAAGTTTATCACCACTTCAGGCAGAAATTATACAAGGTGAATAATTCCCCATTATAACTTTATGACATCAGGCACCCTTATAACCCTTGCATCACGTTCATTTAGCTGTTTCCTGAGCCTTTACCTGAGTCCCTGCTATTGATTCTTGTTGGTTAGTTTGTCGCTGTGTCCAAACCCATTTTTTCAGATTAGCCTCAAGCTGGAGCCAATTAGGGGGACCTTCATGACGAGTGTGTTTTCCCATCTGGTAGTTTATTCAAATGATCTCTCTTCATTTACTAATCCCAAATGCTATCTCTTCAGATGACAAATTCTTGTCCTTCAGAATGACTTCCATCCCAAAAAGCGTAGCTGTCAACCTGAATCTTATTTGATTGCTCCATGTGATAGATGTCTTGGAGACGCTGTATCTAGCGAATGTGGTATAGCCTTAATTCACCTCTTACTTCACGAAGAAGTAGTGTTTGTTTTGACATGACCTATGGGTTGATAATATGATCACGTCAGGAAATTATCACATGCATAGAAATGTATAATTGCCCATCCTTTGTATGTCTCAGGTTGCCTGCCTGTTGTTGAGTCAGAGGCATTTCTACAGCAAGACTCACCTAACTGTTTGTGGAAAGGAACTCCTTTTTTCAGAGAGGAAAATAACTTCCTGGTCCTCATACACTGTCTGTCTGCTGTTTTTTATCTTCACTGGACTAGAGGTTTTGGTCTTTGGAAAGACTATAAGCAATATCTGCTAGTTTGGGGTTTTTTTCAAACTTCCACAGGTTTTGTGTATGTCAGGGTCCTGAGTACACCAATTAAGCTTTAATTGTCCTGACCAGCCTCACCTGGGACCTCCACCCCTCACCTGTGCCTCCAGGAGCCTTATTTAAGCTCAGATCTGGCTGTCAGTACTGGTTTGAGCTGGAAGAGCAGAGCAGAGCGGTGATAGCAGCAGCCCAGCCATCGTTGGGTGGAAGTAAAGCGGCAGATCTGGTCTGTGGTCATTGTGGGCAGTCTAAACATCAGCAGCTCAGATGCAGGACTGGGAACAGGTACAGCTGTCACATAGCTCAGCCAGGACTGTGGGTCTAGGTCTGAGTTGAAATTATATTTCTGGAAGTATGAGCAGAGGGTGTGGGTGCAGGTCATGGGTGAGGTTGGCTGGGGCAGGTGGGATCTCAAAGTGCACTCGGAGCCCTGACTGCATAGTTCAAGTGCATGTTCATATGAGTCTCTGTAGGGATTTATATGGTAAGAGGACATTTCTCTCAGCTCTAAAAGTGTGTTTCTGAGTTCAAGTTTTTGAGGTGTCTAGTTTTGTCTTTTACTTTCAGCAAGGTCATTTCCAAAAGTGAATGTGATAGCTCAGGAAAAACCTCTGTGTTTCACTTGGTTTTATCTGGGAGAAAATAATTCAGAACAAAATCATTAATCAACCTTTGCTTTGTTTAAAAATTGGACCAAATTGTTTTGAGTGTACTAATCTTATGTCCACCTTTGAGCAAACTAGGTCTGAGTTTCAACCTTCTAACAAAACCCAAACCGAGGCCAAGGCTCTCAGCGTTTGGTTTCATTGCCGACATCTCGCAGCACACCATTACATATCTGTGTATAGAATATCTATAGTAGTCATTAACGTGGGCTCATTACAGCCTGCCATCTGTAGTGGTGACAAAATGAGCTACATTATTGCCTCAGAATGCTGTGATCTTGAAACGAGTTTGCCCTGCGTCTTCCTCAAAGCATGTGCAAAGCAGACAGGGAGATTAACACTAAAGGAACTCTTCTTTCTCTGTGTTTTCTCTTCAGTTCCTCTCACTCATCCTAAAACTTGCTGTAGCTTTGAATTTCCCTCCAGGTAAATACAGGGAGATGTACTGATCCCTGTCTCTTCATCATTTTATTTTATTTGGAGCTTGTCTTATTTTTTTGCTTTTTTTTTTTTTTTGCTGTGGGTGACAGATTTTATTGCTATCATTTTTTTAAGTGATGCTAAATGTTGTCCCTGCTTTGAGTGAAGGGTGTACTATGTGCCTTTGGGTCAATACCACTCACAAGAGAAAATATGCTGTAAGCCCCTGCTCAGACACAAAACAATGCATTTGTTCAGCAAGGGAGGAGACATGAAAGAAAGCTAGGATAAGGACAGAGACAGTTTCTGGGCATAAACGGGTAACCTGATCTTGTAAGATTATTGGAGATTAGTGTTCTATCAAGAAGCAGAGAATTCCTTTTGGGAGAATAACATCAGTGGATTAAGGACAGAGGTACCTGTCTCTGGGTGTGCAGGGCAACAGTGTTAAGGTTCTGCTTAACAGGAGAATTATACAAAGAGGCAGCTTACACTTTCTTTAGTCTCCCATTTTTGGCAGCATTGCAAGCCTCAACGGAATGCTGGATACCTCAGAAGTTTTCATCCCTGTTGGTCTGGAGGACTGCCTCACTCTCTGTCATAGTTTTAAAAAAAAAAATTAAATGCAAAATTTTCCAAGCATTGCTCAGAAATGATGAGCAGAAAACCCCAGAAAACTTCACCAGACTTATGTTTCCCAACCTCTCTCACTCCATCTTCCTCTTTTCTTTTGGAAGGAACAATATACTAAATCTCTTGGGTTTAGGATTTTTCTCTCTAGTAGTCAAATGCTCATTATTTTGTCCTCTTCCCACTGCTGTCCTGCTTGCATTTTCTCTAAGAAGATGCCTCTGAGTCCTGGCAGCACTGCTGCTTTTCCTGGAAACTGCACTCTGCGGCCTAGCTGCGATTTCTGCCTTAGAGCTGCATGCGAGCCCTAAGTTTGATTCCCAGAGTTTGCGATGGGGCTGTGATAAATTGCAAGAAAGATGAATTCACTTTGCTTGGGGTACACAGGAAGAGGTTAAGCTTTGTATTGCCACAGTCAGAAACTGGTACAGTCCAATATCTGTTTACACATATCCCCATGTAAAAGTATCATGCTATCGGGAACATAAGTGGCCATATTTACTACTGTTGCTACTTTTCTTTTAAAAAAACTTTTAGACTGGTTTTCAAGACTTTATCTCAATAAAAAGTAAAAATGAAGTGTAATTTGTCCTTTGGGTATCCTCTGGAAACTGTAAACTCCCATGCTTCTAAGAAAAGTATTGAGGTTCTAAGGTCTCTTTTCAAAAAGCAGTTGAATATGGTGTTGTCCCTCATGGGTCTGCTTACCATGCAGTAACAAAGCACTGGGAACTGAATCAAAATATATCTTGAATCTATTATTACACTGCTTCCTGTGTACCTTGCCCACAATTCCTGGAAAACCTTATTGAGATACATAGGATTGGAAGGTGTATTGGCAAATGAGATGGAGTAAATGTGTAGAAAGTTTAGAACATACCTGCTTTTGATTACAGTCGGGTCAGATCCTACTTTAACAGCCTAGACTTCCCTGTAGAGGCTGTTAAGACCTAGGTGGAGTGGATGCATCAGTACCACAGTGGCCTTGATTTGATAAGGTTGACTTTTATCCATTATTATTGGTATAAGAAATAACTGAGGCTTTAGGAATGCTTCTAGTTAGTTCTGAAGACAGCTAGAGTTGCCTCCCTTGGAGTGCTTGCTTCTGTCTGCTAATCACAAGCAATTTCTTCAGAAGATGAAAGAAATAAAAAGGGACATGAAAAGCTAACTCAGACTTGATTTTGAACTTTTAAAGTAAAGCTTAAAGAGGGATTTACTTTTAAAAATCTCCCTCCCATTCCTCTGGCAGGATTATCATGACAAGTGGAATGTATTTGTCAGTATAGTCAAAGGGGGGTGGGAAAGGTGAAGATATGACTTGTGGGAAAATGCTGCTATCTCATAGATGTGGTAGGAGATGAGACACTTCTCTAAACTTCAAAACAAGCTAAATGTGGAGCTTCCATATGACAGTGGTTCTTTGTGCTTCTAACAGAAGTGAGGGGTACCCCCCAGGCAGAGCAGTAACCAGCTCCACTGTCTTCTACTACAGTCTGGATAATCATTGTTGATTGACCATATGCTTTTAGAATTTGTCTTTTGACTGTATTGGAATGCCACTAAACCTGTCTCATTGTCTCAAATCTAGAGATGGCTAAAGGCTGAATTGTTGTGGGGGGATGTGATAGTCTTTAAAGACAAATACATGCCACTATGCCATCAATCTTTACATCTTTTGGTTCTCAGCAGCTTTGGAATTCACTGGATACTTTCAGTCAAATTTGATAGAGGGATATTAGTTTCCAAGGTGTTAGGCAGTGCATATTGGTGGCTCACAAGAGACTACAGTGCTTTGCCCCCCGAGGCATAATGATTATAACTTGGCATCTTAACCATTTGCTCAGTTGTTAATTTCATTTATTAAAAAACTGTGCAAAGGTGCCTAAGAAATTATCACCTCAAAAGGGTCTGGTGTCCTCTAAGAAAGGCACTGCAAATGTCCATACTGGATAGTAACATCTTTAACAGCAGAGTTTGAATAGAACAAATTGCAGTAAAACCTGAAAAGAGGGATTAAATAAAGGATTACAGTATATAATTGAGATGAAACCAACATTCCCTCCTAAATTGGATAGTACAAGTGTGAAAACTGCTTATGGGGCTATTGATGGGAGTGCTTAGCCTGCTATAAATGCAAGTGTACCACAGAACACTCTTCAGTACAATGGTGAATGCTCTCAGTTGTGACAGGACACTTATTTAAGTTGCCATAACTACAGAGCACCCAGAAACCCATAAGTTTCCTTATAAGGAAAATTTTATGGCAAATTTTATGCAAAACCAGGTTCTCACATGTTTGATTTAGCTCTTTATGAAATGATAAACTCATGGCAAAGAAGACGGATGTCCAGAGAGGCTGAAGGGGTATTTATTTCTATTCCCTGGCTTTCTGTGGCTGGGAGAACCTTTTGCTGGTTTGAGGGATGCACGTTACAGGAAATTATTGTATTCACAGACTTGCCGAACTGATGCCAGATCTCCTTCAGTGATGCTGAATCATTTATTCCTACTGTCCACAAAATATGGTTTCTAGAGAAGTGCACAATCTGTGACTCTCCTATCCATCAAAACTGGAAAAGCAGGAGGGTGACATGGAGGGAGCATGTAAGTTCTGCTGCCCTTGTGCTGCCTGGTTTTGGAAGAGGTTGCAAAGGGAGCACTGAAATCTGGCCTCTACCACAGACCTTGTGAATACTTTGAGCAAGTTCTACAGACTCTGTGCCCTCTGTTAGTACAGCAGAGATTATGCCACTGCTGTACCTCAGGAGTGTGGAGAGGGTAACTGCAGCTAGGGGCTGCTGGGTGCTCAGTGTTCTGATAGTGAGAGTCAGTTAATAGCCCCGACAGGTAGAACCTCTCAGCTGCAATTAGGGAACTGAATAGGAAGTCAGGAAGCAGCTTTCAGCTTTTATGGTTTCATAGGAGAGCTTTCTTTTTGTGATAGCATGGATGATGTCTTCTGAAAAAAAAACGGTAAAGGAACTGGACTGTTGTAGTTCAGTTGTGATCACTGCACTGCAAATCAAAGATGGCATGCCTTGAATAAAGCTATACAGAGAAATATGAACAAAATCAGTGCTATTTCTGACCGAAACAATAGAAACGGTGCAAAGAGAAAGTATATAAACCAAAGAACACTAGAAATATCTTTACTTAAACTGAAAAACTACTGTCATGTTTAAGAGCAATATCGGAAGTAGTTTTTTGTTTGCTGGATCTAGCCTTGTGAGTAGGTAAGAGAGTGATGGATGAAGCAAGCCACTTGTTGCAAGCCTCCAAGCTGACAAGAAGAGAGTAGGGAATATAATTCAGACAAAGACTCTCCATGCCAGTTCTGTCATCTAGGTTATTAATGTGCTGTGCTTGGTCCCTGTGGAGAGCTTAAACTGATCCAGAGACAGGATATGCATCCAGTGAACATTTCCTATCATACTGAATTCATAACGTTTTTTTTAGTAGTCTTGAAAGTCAGCTCCCCTCTCCCCTTTATCTGTCTTTCCTTCCAGAGATGCCCCAAATGTTTGATTTGCCTTGAACTGGTTCCAGCACCACTCACTGAATGTTTTACTTGTACTGAAAGAAGAAAGAGAAAAGCCAGGCTCATAAGGAAAAGGTAGAGGTGAGTGTGGATTATCAGAGCTATTGCTGGCTGAAGATTTGTGACTAGTTTGGGAGTTGTTGAGGAAAGAAAGGGAAAATGTCTTAGGAGACTTAGGAGTGAGTCCTCTTGAGTTCTCTACTTGGTGTTTTATTTTGTAATCGTTTCCAACTTTGCAGTCTGCCTTCAGTATCCAAACTTCTTTTTGCTAGGATAACCTTCTAATATTTCCAGCCTTGAGTTGATGTTTAAATGAACTCACTTAATGCTGACAAATGTGGTGTGCAGTGTTATTTGGAGTAATAACTTTGTGGGTGTTGCGACCTTTTGGAAAACTTGAGTGGATCTGAGACGCTGGCCACTTGACAAGCTGAAAGTGTAACTCCAAAGTGCTGTGAAGCCTGGTGTTGGATGCCAAATTCTGGAGAGGCAGGGAAAGATTAGCCCTACCCCAGCCAGGAAAAGCAGCAAAGTGATGGCTATTTTCCTCTCTGGTTTGTCACACCCTGTTAACACTTGTACCTCTCAATCCCACTCAGGAGCACAGTCCAGAAAACGGATTAGGAGTTGGGTGCACACTTCATGTTTTGAAAATGTGGACTAGATGTTGGATCTTGTCTTTTTTGTTTTTGTTGCTGCTCACCTTTGACAGTCACTTCCCTCCTTACTAATGTTTTTCTAGTGTTAGTAGGATATTGCAACAGCAGAAAACTTCACAGAATATGGTAGGGGAATAAATGGTTTTTGAAATGCCCCTGCTTAATACAACAGATAGATCTCTTCAAGCAGTACTTTGCTCTTCTAAGCTTTTTTCTTTTTCAGTATTTCTGTGCCCTGTGTGTGGCTAGGTTATCTCTGTATAAATTCAATCATACAAACTCTGCTTTATTATAACAGACTGGATCTTTTCTGTTTGTCAGAGCATCCTGCTCTATATGTTTGTGGCTTAAGAGAAGCATTACTGTAAATACAGATCCTTCTCTGGCTGCAGATAAGCTGCAAGAAGAGACCAGTCTCCAGGTGGTGCCTTGCTCACCCTGAGAGAATACACCATCCTCTGGTATCTAGGAGCTGGGCTGCTTGTGACATTTTCCCCTACCCTGTTCCTGTCAACATGGACTGGATTAGCATGAGCAAAGACCTGTTATTAAGCTGTTTATGCTAATCAGATTTACCTTGGCTGGAACAAGCACCCAGAGAAGTAGCTTAGCTGGGAGGTCTGTGAGAGCAGTAGCCAGAGGGTGGAGGGAAGCTGTGATAGGGACACAGACCAATGGGACCTCTTCTGCTGACGCAGCTGGAGTTGAGAAAGAACATGTAGCCACAGCCCCAAGTTAAAGATATTCAAAGTCTGATGAGAACATGGCTCCACAACTGCAAAAACAATTGTTGTTTTATACAGCAGTGGACTCTTTCCCCTCCTAGGCTGGAACATTCTCCTACTTGGAGAGGTGCAATGTACTGTTTCCAATTTTCTTCCCAGTTTTGGCTTATCTTTTATGTTTACTCAGCACTTTTAATCAAGAAGCAATACAAGTGGGCAGGATGCTGTCTTCCCAGTCAGCCTGACCTGGTGAGGTAAGACTTACTCCATCCTCAGAGAGGAACATGCTAGTCATCTTTTATCATCAGCACTAGGCAAGGTTTTATAACTGGGGAAATGAGTAATTTATTAAAATGAAATTAAAGAGTGGAGAGAAATAGAAGGTGTTTAGGAAAGAGAGGATGTAGTTATCCAAGCTGGAACATAGCCAGGATACTTAGATTAATTTCTGCATTCTTTCACAATATTCATCGGGATCAGTAATGAGAACAAATGGCCATTGATGTCTAGGTTGTCTCTTTCAGCCTGCACAGGAGGTGAAAAAAGAATCCATATTGCGCGTGGGCTCTAGAGTTTTACTGTATTTGGAACATTTCAGCTCAGTTCTCCAAACAAAGATCTGGCTATTCAAAAGTGTTTGCAGCTCTGATAAAACTATTACTACTAACTGGTAAAAGTTAGTAATGGAGCAGCTCATTAGTCAACACTACCTCTCTCTGTATATTAAATGCAGAATGTTTTTCAAGTAACAGGAAGCACCTAACAGTATGTAATTATAGGGAGTAGTTGGTAACTATGTCACTTTTATTTTAATGGCACAATCAGTTTTATAGAAGAAAGTTTGAATTAAAACTTAAGGAAACTGTAGTTTTAGGCAGACAGCCAAAGCTTGTATTGCAATACTTAGTAATTTGAGGAAAAAAAAAATAATTTATAGAAACTTACATATGTCTGTATTTTTTTAAAATGAGCTCTTGATTGCTTTTGTTTCATGTCTCTTGAAATATTGACTGGAAATCAGATGAGAAATAATAATAAACTTGATGGCTCAAACTCAAGTGGCCAATGCCGGGAACATGTGTATGGTCTTGGAATACAGGTTAATCAGGACTGTGGCTGGCTTTTGGAATGAGGCTATCACGGCTTCATGTGATGGAAACCACTCAGGCCTGCCTCTTAACAAGAATGATGTTTAGGTTTTTCTCTCATTTATTCTAAAGCTGTTTACATTTTTTCTTATTTATTCTGAAGATATGCTTTTCCCAGCTGAAGAATTCATTTAGACAGGACAGTTTTGCAGAGTGATGTGATCTGTGAAACTGTAGACACAAACCCCCTATAATACTGAGACATAGAACTCAAATATCTCTGAATTTAGGATTTTTTACCTGGTAAAAAATAGGTCCTTCTAGCTCTTTGTGTGAGGAGTGGTAAATGTATAACTGTGGGGTTCTACATCAAATAGTGCTTGAGCTGGTTATGAAACAAAATATTAGAACAATTTTCTATATGCTAAAATCTGACTCTTCTCTAAGTCTCATAATTCAGAATTGGTTTTTCCAGCTGATCTAAGTATTTCTTTGTTCTGTTTGGTTTTAGAGGAAATTTGTTTTCAAACAAGCTAAATGTACCCTACAAAGATTTGATTTTGGGGAATGTTTAACTGTCTAAATTGTATTTAAAACAAAACCTGTTGGGGAACAAAACTTATGATGGGTACTGTAGGAAATGAGGTAAATGTTCTGAACTAAAGTTTTCTAGAAAATAGATACTTAACATGGTACGTGGAGGAATGGATGGTAAAGATCCTTTCCTCTTCCATGCACTGGTTTGTCTAGCTACATACCTAAATAAAGGACCAAGGTTGTCTCTCCCAACTCCACAAAATTTTCAGTTAGCAAACCAAAAATTTCCAGCCTTGCCCAGTGGTTAAACCAGGGAAATAAATATTGAGCTGGTGGCACTTGAATTAGACTGTGCTTAAATGCCTCACAGCAACTCAAAGGTCCATATAAATATTCTGTAATATACATATGCTATAATTGTAGTGACTAAAGGATTAATACACCTATAAACATGTGCTCTTCCATCCCTAGTGATTTAGTAATATTTTAGGATTACTTGTAGTGATTTTTAAATATGTTCAAAGCTTGCAAGCTGTGCATTTCAGGATTTCTGGTAACAGCTGGAAATCCCTAATTATAGTTCACAGGTTACACATTCATCTGGCAAAATCTGTAAATAAACCCTGAAAGGCAAGAATTCCACTTCCATAGCTAAATTCTGAATTCTGCAGACTCAATCACCAGGGAATGGGCAAATAACTCTCCAATAATATTACCTTTCAGTACACCAAAGAATGAAAACATCCACCCCTTGCCAGATTAAAAAAGGGATTAGGATGTTAGTATTTATTGAAAGCACAGGGGCTTGTTGGTTGCTTGTAAAGTGAAAATATTTTAAGTACTTGGACTTTTTTTTTGTGGATAAAAGA
This sequence comes from Coracias cyanogaster, assembly GCA_033124195.1. Classification (NCBI taxonomy): domain Eukaryota; kingdom Metazoa; phylum Chordata; class Aves; order Coraciiformes; family Coraciidae; genus Coracias; species Coracias cyanogaster. Next base: position 143,462 of record JAVSBS010019983.1, read on the forward strand.
CAAATGAAACAGTCAATCTTCCACGTTGAAGCAGATCTGTCTCTTAACCTGTCTTTTATTTGGTACTTATTTTATGGGGCTGGAATTTTGTTTGTCCAAAAGACAAGGCAGTGGATCCAAAGTGATCATAGACTGGAGTGAAGATACCCATGGCCTCTGCTTTTTGCAGTACAGAGGATGACATACATTTAATTCAAACTCAAAGGTGGTGTGGGAGCTGAGCATTTGCCTGATTTCTCGCTCAGGCCTGCAAGAGGACTGGTATCACTGAGCTTCTTCAGAATCTAAGCACTTAGGCTGGAAAATGTGATTAGGGAATCACATTTTAGTGAGCAGCGATAATTCAGCATCCTGCTTGAGTCCTTGACCTGGACTAGAGGTAAACTAATATCTGATTACCAATCTCTCAAGCTATCTTCTTTCCCAAACCACACTTAATGAGAATGGTTACAATTTTAAGGGTTAGGAATAATTTCCAAAAACTATTTTTCTTTCTTAGAGTTTACAGTTATTCAGATAAAGATTGGCTCAGACTTCTCAGCAGTTTTCAGAGGTAGATATATAAATATATAGAGCCAAGGGACAGAATTATACCACTCAGTGACATAAAATGGCTTAACTTGCAAGCTTCCATGGAGATACCTCCACCAGTCAGAGGACTCCATGACTGTCAGACTTTTTGCATTTATAGGGGAACTTCTATTTGTTTGGACAGAATACACTTAAGCAATTTATTTATACACTTAACACAATTTAAACAAAATAAACCAACCAGAAAAAATTTAATTTGCCTATGATTGTCACACAGCCTTACTGGCATTAGTCAATCTGTGTGTCCTGAGGCACTGGCAGATGTAATGTCTGATAGAAAATGGTTTTACTGATTTCCTGTTCCAGAAAATAGAGGTTTTATTACTGTGTAACACACGTCATTTGGTTGGATATAAAGATAACATGAGGATAAAAAGATAACGTTAGCATTTATGGAAGTGTGATTTAAACTGCATCAATTTCTTTCCTTTCCCTTGAATTTTTGGAAAAGTATCTTCTCTCTTGCCTTCAGAATTTGTCCTCGCTTAATAACACTGGAAAAATATCTTGGTTCTGTCTGTATTTCCGATCTCATCTATGCCACTGTAACCCCACAGAATTCAAGGGGTGGGGAGGATGTGTGTTATGTGCTTAGAGCTTCTGAAACTGAAACAGCACCTGTGTCTCTAAAATAGTACATCCAACAATTAAAACACCCCCAAATTAAAACTACTTATGGAAATATATTTTTCTGGATAAATTCACTTCTGTGCACAGGACCTGGATAATGCCTGTGTGCTGCTGTTGCCTTTCATGTGCTTGCTCAAGTGTGAACACATTATTTCAAAAAACAATATACATATTTACGACATGTCCTTTTGTCTCCTGTTGTTAATGGAGTTGTGCCTTCAAAGGCAGCCTGCTTTTCCTTTGCAAATGTTGCATGTGCCCTGAGGAATCACTGATTCCAGCAGGAACATGGACGGCTGGCTTGGCTAGGTTGGGACAAGCAGTGAAGCAAAAATCCCCATGTTCCCAGATCCTGATGTGGAGCATAGCTATGCTGTCTAGGGACCTCAGCTGGCTGCAGAGATGTCTTCTCCACCAACTGGGCTGCACTGGCAGAAATCTGGTGTACGTAGTGACATAAGAGCTCTATAAGGTGGACAGGCCGCTTAAAGGCTAGTTTCCTCTTCATAGCTCTGAGGTTTATTGTTTTCATACTGCACTTTGTTGCATAGCTTCAGCATGGCATCCTAACCATAAACAGTGAAGAATAATGGAGTCCAGGTGACCATGGGTGGAGGACAGTGTATTCACACCACCGTTACTTGCTAGTGCCTGGTTGTAGGGGTTGGCTGATCTCCTTGCACTCCTCACAGTGAATGGGAATGTGATTCAGATCTAATGTAGGTAATAGAAATACCCGAAGATAATCAATATGGTCCACTCTATATCTGTTTGCCTATTCCTTGGGACAAGTTTTCTGCTTGTATAGACTCCACATGGGTCCAGTTGGCTGAACCCCTGGTTGTCCTTCTTACGATTAGCAAGGAGAGATTGCAAACCTTGGTCTGTGTGTTAAAATAAGCTGCCTCCCTCTGAGGCTGGATGCAGAGGCATTCACAGCCCATCGTTCCTGGGGACAGCTCTGTTGTGATGGTCCCCTCCTCACCTCACAGCCATGGACCAGACTGCAGTCATCCTTTTCCCAGTCAAACCCTCAGCACTGGTGGATTAAGAGATCATCCTAAACCCCAAATAATCTTTTACTTTAAAGGGAGGAAGGGAGCTTACTGCTGCCTTGAGCTGTGTGTAAGAGAAATGTTACAATAGGGAATGAGGAGCTATTGTTTTAGAAAACAAAGGGTTTACTTCATTCTGTCAGTCACCTTCATGCATTTGCCATTTACTCGCCCAGGAATACATCCAATACATGCAACTGAACAAAAGCCAACATCTTCAGCTGATGGAGGTTCTCATCATTTATTGTTTCTTCAGTCACAAACCAGTTTGTGTAACCATTCTGAATAGCAGCTGAGCAACATTCACTGCTTCACATGTAGGTGTTTTTAACTAGCTTTATTGTGCGTCATATCTCATACATGTTACACGAAATTAGAAGTGTGAACTTAATTTTGTTACAGCTACAATGTTTCTTAGGCAGATGCATATTCATATTGAATGGAAATTTCCTAATTTGTAGTGGTCAGACATTGTTCAAAATATTAAAGTGTGGCTTACTGTGTGCAATCCTCCTGCTGCAATTTGTTCTGTTACTATGTGGGGTTTACTGAGTAATCAAGAGGAATGAGAGAAACGTGACATTTAATTAATCTATGATGAAGGAATGCTTTATCATAGGACAAAGGTGTATGCCCACATAATGAGAACAAGTGAAAGCACATAGGAAAGGTCTGTAAGGGAGGCGTAAAATGATTTTGTGAATGGAATTTAGTAGTATCTGCATAAAAGCCTCTAAATCCCTTAAATTTACAGCTGTAAAACTAGTTTACAAGTGCAGGTACTGAAGTCTTATAGTTCTAGTGCATGCCACTTTATGTTTTTATGTTTGAGCCAAACATTTCCACACAGACATGGAAAATCAAAGCAATGTGGTTTGTAGCACATGCTCCAGTGCACAGCAAGCTGGGGGGGGCTTGTGAGCTAGCTCTTGATAAGAGTTGTTCCTGTGAAACAGGTGTATTCTCTTAATTATTTGTAGAGTTCCAGGAAGGAGTACTGGATTGGGAAATGGTACTTGCTTTAGGAAGAAACCCACCTGTGTCTCCTAGGTAATAACCCTGATGCTGACTTTATGTAGCTCATGGATGTGCAAGTTTCAGTTGCCCTGAATACTGAAATCCCAAAACAAAAAATTACACTTCTCTTGGAGATGTGCCTTTAAAGCAAATTGGTTTTTGCTGGTTTTTGTACCCCATATTCAAGTTTCAACAAACTCTTCTGGCATTAGCAAAGTGAACTGCAATGGGGACAGCAGGAAGCACAAACTCTCATACAAAAAATAACCTTAAATATAAGGGGTAATTGAACAAATTCTACTCTATTATACTGATAGAGGAAAAAAAAAACAAACTACCCCAAACTGACTTCTGTGCAATCTTTGTGCAGGGCTTTAAACAATGTTGTTACCCTTTGGGGTGGGGAGGAAAGTGTGTGTTAAAAAGTTTAAAAGCTTTAAGACACTTGTGTATTGCCATATATAGTCTGTAATCTCTTAAATAATTCATTTTAATACTTGATTCTTACATGGCTGTGTCCAACTGAACTGAGGATGTGAAGAATTGCTGTGCTGTAGAGATAGCAATTTCTCTTCTATTTAGGAGTGCAAAAGTGCTGAAAGAAGCAGAGAGGAAGTGAGGGGGACATAGGTACATTTAATTTTTGTTCCTGTCCTGGTGAGAAAGCCTGTCTCGAGCTAAATTGCTTTAATCTAAATGTAGTTTAAACTGGGAGAAAGAGTAATGCGCTCTAAACTGCAGAGCTCACACTTCTGGTTTTATAATTTATTCTCTGAAATAGAGGTGCAGAAGAATCAAGCCTCTGTTGTTGTCCAGGCTTTCCTCGCCCACTGTGGGATACCCTTATTGCCGTTCCACTAGAGAATCACCATCTCTGGAGAGGTGTAAATGTCTCTTGCCTGCTAATATCAGTGCTCTAGGGGTAAAGGAGGATGAGTCTATCAATTTCTACCTGCAGGATTATTGAAAAAAAAAAAAAAGTATGCTCATAGAAACATACATGTGTGTAGCTGCAGCATTCCAAATGGAAGATAACTGCTGTTGAGAGGAAATTCCTCAAAGTGCCATGGGGATATAAGCATTCACTTGGTTGGGAAAGGAAAAGAAATGAGAATTTCACTGCCTCAGCTTAGATCCCGCAAATAACCGGTTATTTTTGTGCAAGGAGGTGATTTATTCCTATCTGGTTTCCTACCCAAGCACTGCTCATTGCAGGAAAGATGGGCCTGTCTCTGTTACAATGATGTACTTTTAAACTCTAAAACTGAGACCTGGCAGGGGTTTGGGTTTGCTTTTTCTTCTGACAACACAGCATAATAATTCTTAGCCTGAATGTTGAGGTTGCATGTTGCAAATGATAAGCCACTAAAAAAGGCCTTGGATTACCTGCTGTTCTGTGTTGAGCTAGGGTGAGTGACTAATGAAAGATATTCTTGATGTCCTCAGATACCAGTGATGGTTTAATTCCCTATGCTCTGGAGGTGCTGGCTGTATGAGAAATGGCAGAATACCCTGATCAACATAGGCATGATTATTTCTTTTTTTTTTCAGCACCCAATGGACAGTCATGAATACAGTGTAATATCCACAAGGGAAAAAGTGACCCTTTTTCAAATCTATACATATATTCATGTGGAATTTGCAGTAAATCTTCCTGGGTTTCTGCTTTTTTATTCTTTTGTTATGTGGCAACTATTGAATTGAAGCATTGTCACACCAAGGAGGCAATGTGGTACCAGCACCAGAGAAAGTATAGCAGTCTGGGTCAGTAAATCTCCACAGCTTTGAAATTTTAAATTAATCTCACATCCTAATGAGGCAACTTTAAAAAATTTTAAGGTCTATTTTCTCCTCTTTTTATGTGTAAAACTGAAAGTTAGAAGACTTGCTTTTTAAATAGCTGAGTTCAGGGACTGTCCCCTTATTGTGACCTGTACATGTGGTAACTTTCTGAGTGCTTCATAGAGAGAGGTGGGTGCTTCTAGAAGGTGATTCAGCCTACTGCCACCTGCCTCTTCTTCCATGGGTGTCTTCTGAAAGTGCTGGGGATGGTTAGGCTCCTAAATTAAGTTTCTGTTTGTTTGGGATTCATTCCTCCTTGTTTTAGACACCTATGTTTGAACAGCACCTAATGCCATGGAGTCTCGCCCTAACCTATACAGTGTTTTAAGTTCTTTAATACAAGCAATAAACTTGCACGGCATAACTCTAAGACATAGAACAGAGTTTCTCCTGATCCTATGGTACAGTATTTAGTTCAAAATCCAACACGTGGAATTTGGGCTAAGACTGCCGACAATCTACCAATTGTGCTGGCAGCTCTGGTTGTGTAAACACCTGCATTTCAAAGTAACGTTTAGGAATTTTTTTCATTTTATATAGGCTACCAAGCAGCCTTCAAATAGGGATTATTTTTAGCCAGACTGATCTTGCCAGGTTTTGATATGGCTTTGTGGCATGTGTTCGATTTAAACTGGTAACTTAAGTACCCATATCTCATTTCTGAACACCTGAGCTATGCAAAAAGCTGGTTCTACTTTAAACTTAAATCATTCTGCAAAGCTCTGGAGTGGAGTATCCACACATCAGGAATGATGTAACCTGACAGAAATAAAGTGGAATTAAAGTGAAATACATGTACTGGTGAAAACAAAATAATCTATGTCATGAATGAGAAAAACAAAACAGATGGAACTATGTCCTTGGTCATGCATCAGAGGATTTTCAGGCTTCTCTAATACAGTGTAATTTAATAAAGGGGAAAACCCTTCAATATTCAAAATGCAATAAAGTGAAAAATGTGATTTTGTAATCATGTTGGAATTCAGTATCAATAACTGCAAAATAAGGAGTGCATTGACAAAATGGCATTAGAGCTTAGGAAGAATATACACATTGATTTATGAATGATTGAACTGATATCTGCTTCGGTTGTGGTGTCACCAGCATGCTGACAAAGTGGCTTTATATTGGCATACCCCATGGTAAAAGGAAGATTATATTGCTTAGCCAGTGGAGTTGTGGTTAAAAGAAAGGGAAATGTCACAAGGACTTTGAACAACCCCATCTGCAAAACCGCTCTGTGCTTAGAAACGGTTCCAAGCCGGCCATTCTTCACACACACTTTGTCCTCCAACACTGTGAAAGATGAAGCAGTTTGGTATAACGATTTCACTGGAGTGAGCTGGAGCGGCAGGGAAGTCGGCAAGCTTCATGTTTGGAATGCAAAAGCTTGAGGTCACTGGGAAAGCCTCATCCTGCCTGAGGCAGCCAAAGGTGCATGTGTATGGTAGTGCTGGTTGGCAACTGGGTGTGGAGAATGTACAGAGTTATAGATTGTAATGTAAGGTTATAGATTTCACACTCGTGTGCAACAAGCAATGCTGAGTTTCAGGTGTTTTGCACAGCGAGATGATTGTATTAGACATCACCCACTTATGGACGATTACAGAAGCTGACACCCTTCTGTGCTCTGCTCTATTTTACTGCTTTGCTGGACAGTCAAAACCAGTTCTGCCTGTAGTGTATACCAGTACCCCTCCCAGCTCACAGTAACAAGCAGCATATGGAGAGTATAAACACCTTTGAACTTCAGCTTGCAGAGTCACTTCAGATACATCAGTATTATCCAGCATTTAATATACAAATATTTTTTTGCTCTTTTCCTCTGAGAATAGTAAATACAAATAATAACAGTATTTTCTGTAATAGGCAGTTTGATCACAGTAAGGTGGTCAGGATCCAGGAGGAGAAAGTCTTGGGTACCAGAAGTCCTTGGGGACTCTTAGTACTGGAAATAGGATCTTTGCCAAAATCTGTGAACTATCTTTATAGAAAAGACAAGATAAATAGACTCTTACTATAGGTTTGTGCCAGACTTTTAATTTTCAGGAATCTATTTTTTTTCCCAACCTAGCAGAGGGTCAACTCAATTTGTGAATCTGTTGGAAAAGGAAGAAAGGAGGGGGATGGATAAAAGAGGTGACATTTTAAGCTATAGAAGCCTCCACAGAGAACAAATTTCTCTTGGCAATCAAGATAACTTAACAACCATAAACACGTTGTCAGAGAGAAAAATTACATTTTGCTGTAACACAGATCATACACAGATGACTGATTTCTCTTCCAAGTTCAAGCACAAAAGGGCTGTTTATATGTATTCAGCATCTGACCTAGCTCTTGAAGAGCTGAGGAATGGTGGCTAAAGGGCTCTCAAAATGCATCTTGGCAAGGAGCGCAGGATAACAATCAGTGTAAGTATAAATAACTCAGAACGCTGATAACAAGAGCAAAGTTGTTGTTGCTTCAGATAATTTGCAGTGCTTGCCCACTTACATAGATGTAATCAGAATGTGGTTGTTAGAGTATGTTATATATCAGTTGTGAAGCTGCTTTGAGTATCCACTGCTTTTCCTTTGCTTAGGCTGTTCTAGACATTCCTGTGTCTATAGAAATCTGGAGAGTTTGTGTAAATAACGAATGTTCTGCAGGGTGGGCTTTGTTTTTTTGATGCATTGGATCCTTGTGTGGATAACTGTCCTCTGTAAGTGATGCTGGAAATCATGTGGGTGTAAATAGAAGTTTCAGAGTGCAATGTATTATTATGTATTATTTAGCTTCTTCTGAATCTAGAGACCAGCAGCAGCAAGTATCTCCTCTTATTATCCTATAAATTAGTATAGATAAGACCAAAGGGACTCTTAACACTCTCGGTTTCAGTGGTCTGGTACTCAGCTGTGGCACCTGTGCTCCCAACTTCTGCCATTTCCAAATGGTTTGTATCCTGGGCTGCATTTGCCCAGCATTGTTTAACTTTCAGCATTATGCAAAATCTCCACGTGTTCAATGTGGTACAATTTATACTAAGAGGAAGGTAACTGTGAAAAGAAGTGTATAAGAAGGTCCTCTATGATTTTCCTTCATTATTTTAGGCAACAGATTGAGTCTTCTCTTTTGCTCATGTCAGTAGCAGCATTTTTACTGACTTTCCTGGTACCCTGTTTTTACTTTATAATAAGAATGTAAAAGTACCAACTTAAATATCACCATTTTTGCACAGCAGCTTCTGAAAACTCATCACCCTACAATCGTTCCTGGGTACTGCTGACCAGAGTAGAAGAGGTATCCTCTGACCCTTTCAAATATTTTCACTGTTTGGTTGGGATTTTTTAGTGTAATAACCTAACATTAACATTTTATCAAAAAATAAGTTAAAAAAAAAAAAAAATCCCTGAGTGGTGAGAATGATACAACTTTCCCATGATTCTTGTTCCTAATGGCTGGGAAAATGTATTACTGGACTTTGCGAATCACTATACTTGGTAAGCAGCAAACACAATTAAAGCCAGAATATACTGCATCACAACATCTACTAAATTAATTTATCTTGACAAGTTTCATTTAGTTTAAATAATTCATAGTGTACTTTTATTAAAATCTGAAAGGAAAAGTAATGAATTCTGGGTTGCCTGGTGTTTTACTGTAAAACTCTTACATTATTAACATTATAAATGTAATCACTTGAAACTATTGCTTTATTTATTTTTTTTTTTTCACAAAAAGGCTGTTTGGGATGTCTTTTTGTAGAGAACGGTGGTATGAGAAGGGCTGGGATTAGAAGGATGTGCTTAAATGTGATATTGGTAGTTCTCTATTAATCATACTTCGTTTTTTATAGGCCTCAACACAGTTCACAAGGGCAGTCAGTGCTGACTCCACTGTGCACAAACCAAGGAGCAGAGAGGTGTCGAGGGCTGAAAGAACTTGCACAGCCATCCAGGAAACCAGTAACATAGGCTGCAACAAGACTTAAACACTCCATTGAAAGGCAAATTCTCCCTTTCTGCTCCACCTTCACCCCTCTATGTTTCAGTAAAGTGATTTTAATCAACATGTTATTTTTTTCCATTATGATTTCTTAGTGGTTTTGTCTCCAGTAGCTTTGACCACTGTTGTTCATGAATGCCTTAATCTTGCTTTTAAATCTAGTTCTTGTTTATAGCTCTTGGAAAAATAAGTATTTTCTGTGAGTAGAAATCTGAACACTCTTGCTGCATGAAAACTCTACCCCTTCCTATACACTCTCCTATCATAACCTCAGGTGTAATAAAAAGCAGCTGGAGAAGATGATCCCTAACAAAGAAAGATTTGGGACTGTGCAAATTGTAAAAAAGAGTGATGCAATATAAACTGAAAAACTGTCTTATAGTAACGAAACAACATCTGAAGAGTATGTTGGACAGCAATCCTTGAGCTTAGGATTTCTGAAATCATTCCTCTTAGTTCTTTCATCTAGAGAGGTGAACCATAATAATAATGTTGAACGTTTTTTCTCTACTTAACCTGTCCGGAGAATTGTTTTTGATAAGTGAGCTCTGAACAGGAGGGCAGGTTTAACACTTGCTCTAGACTCCTGATGCTGTAGCTCTGCTCCTCTCCAAGGCTCTTCTTGGTAGTTTAACGGGTTTTTTTTTGCTGTTTGCTGTGACAGCATGGTCTGTTGCAAAAAGTTTTGGATAAATGAGGAGAAATAAATGAGGTTGTGCAGCGTAGTGAGGACATAGCCTTCAGTGACTGAAACTTCAGCTTCTAATACTGTGCAGTAGAATAAAACTTCTCATGTGTTTGTATTCTTCCCCGGTTCAGGACTTTGGGTGCACCGAAGCTAAGTGCTTTTTTTAAAAACCAATAAGAACGTTTCATGCTACTGTTGATTTCTGCAAACTGCAGAGCAGGACAGTGCCATCAGAGCATTTCTCTTGTAGCTGCTGGGTGGGAGTTCTCACAAAAGTGACAAGTGTGCACTTGATATGGCACTGAGGGAGAGGAGAGAAAAAAAAATCTGCTTTTTTCTGTTTTTACAATACAACGTTCTCACTTGGCCTTCTATTTTTTTGTAGTATCTTTCCTTTTTTCTCTTCTGACCTCCTAAATGACTTTGCCTTCACCATATTTCCTCTCACCATGTCCCTGTTCCCTTTTCTTTGTCTTCTTCCCACTTAGTTTAGAGGTGTTGATTTTAGCCTTGTTACAAAACCATTACAGGATCCAGTGTCGTTGGCAGGAATTCAAGAAAGGCTCTGCAATGCAATAGTTGGCCCTTTGCAGAGGAGGAGTGTCATAAAGAGATGCCTCCCCAAAGACCAGTGGGTTCTAGCCTTTTTACTAGTCTGTTCATTTTCCTGAACACCAAATTCACGTATATTTATATAGTGTTAAAACTATAATAATAATAATGCACATATAAAGCATTACAAAAAGATGCTTGCACCGTAAAATGTTGCAGACTCTACATTTAACAATGTGAGCAAGCTGTGTTGTAGCTGTCCATGAAAATATAGAATGTAGTGTATATTATGCCGATATGGAAGACTTTCTGTAGGATTAGCCTTACAAGTGTGTGAAAGATTTTTCTTTCTCCTAGGTCTCCTTCTGAGCCTTTGGCATCCATAGGACACCTAAAAATCATCTGGTATGTCTGCCACTGCCAGCATCAGGACATTCTGGAGAGCCAAAACCTCTCTAACAAGGTCACATCTGCACAAGCTGACAAGCAATTTCAGATCCAGCAGATTTCAGGTTAGGAGAAAAACTCTTCTCTTCAGCTTTTGCTCTTACTAAGAAAGAAAACCAACTAAACCCCTCTTTGTCTACCCTTAGGTGCTTGGCCACACGCACATACACAGAAACACAAACCCATTTATTGTGCAAGTGTTACTCCAAGCAGCAGTTAAAAAAAAAAAAGGAATTAGCTTGTTACTCTTGCTGGTTTTACTGCTTAAATGTTCTAGTGCTGAGGATACAGACTTGAGCTAGATCAGCAGGCTGGCAGAAATGAGGTAGTAACATCACTGGGGAAGGCAAAAAATTGAACAAATTGAGAATAGAAGAATGTTCTTGCTTTTTTTTTTACCAAATATCTTTCAGAATTTGCTGTATTTAATATTTGTTTTTCTTCCTGACCCTAATGAGTTCTAATATCTCTACTGTATGTCACCAATACTGAAATGACTGACCTCCAGTCTCCCAAGTGTTTCAGCACTGACACAACTACAGGAGAAAAAACCTGAGGTGGTTGTTCAGGTTCTATAGATACAGTGTTGGACAGGTTTTTCTGGTGGTCATGCATTGATGATATTATTTCCAGTCTGGGAACTTTTATTAGATTTGTGCAATGCTGGCTCACCTCTGACGACTAATCAGCATCTCATCAACTTGTGTTTCTTTGGATCTTTGGATACAGCGTGCTTCTTCCTTCTGAGTTTGGAGTTTGTTTGGGTTTTTTTTCTTTTTTTCTCAAACCCTCCATTTATTTTCTTACATACAATTTTAGAAATGTTCAAATCATACTATGAGTGTGCCTTTGAATGAATTATAGCCCCTCCTTGAGAGACTTCTAGTTTTAAATCACAGGAAGTCCAGGTGGCCTCAGAAATGTCCATATGGTTTGCAACATGTGGACTAGATAATGATTTTCCTCTGAGAATACAGACACCATCATTCTTTGGGATGCATGTTTCTTCAGTTTGCCACTAATATCCTCATTCTCTTTTTAGCTGTGTGGAGAAGCAAAAGAATGAGCAATCCATTTATTCACTGTGTGAGCATTGCAGTTAAAGCTGTATTCCCATTGCTTTCTTGGTTGGACTGAAAACTATTAAAATCCCTATTGTACCAGTCAACAGGCTGAATTTGACCTTAAGCACTTCATAGGTGAAAAATCACAAAATCTGTGAAGTATTTGAGCCAATCAGGTATCAGTGTTTTAACTGTAGACAACATTTTCCACTGGAAAATAGTAGTGGTTTGGGCAAGTTAAGCAGAAATGAATCACAGCTGACTTGGTCATTTCAGTTTGTGATCCTGTATGCTAAAGTTCTGAATGAAGTAGCAGAGTGGGGATAGATCATCTAAAACAACCTCATTGGCCTGTTGGTTGAACTATTGCAATTCATTTTTCCAGAAAGCATGCTTTTCCTAACCTAGGTTTGTCTCAATTTAGCTTTTAAACATGTGAAATATTACATATTTGTGAAATCTTTTGTTTCGTTCCCAGTGGATTTTCCTAAAGTGTATCACCAGTGTCTTGGGATTTGATCTTCTCTTAGAAGTGGAATTCTTTCAAATCTGCAAACAGGAACACTTAGCAACAATAGCAGCCTCACAACAGCCAATATTTTAGGGTGTTTCAGAACATTATTAGAAAACCTGGTTAAATGTGAAAATAAATGAAAACATTTTACTGGGCCTTATAGAATAAATATATTCTACTGTAATGTGATCTGGAAACTATTTCAGAACAAATGACTTGTCCAAATGTTTGCCCAACTGCAGGTTCTTCATGTCCGTGAATCACGTAGCATATAAAGCTGATAAAGGCAGGAGAGTTAACAGGAATTTTTTAAAAAACAACTCCTCTGGCTTTTATTCAAAACTTCCATGAACAATTTCTTCCATTCAAACCTTCCTGTTTCTGATTAGCTTCTTCCCACATATTTTCCAGCAACATTTTGTTAGTTGAAAATTAAATGATGCCTTTTTGATAAGCTGTTATATGATTTTGAAGTACCTGTCCCTGACAAGAAGGCTATAAATTAATATTCAAGTCTTCTGTTTCAGTAGCAAATTAAATGCATTTTGTAGCATAGATTGGTTTTCCAGAAAAAATGTGGAGAGAAATCTACTATGTTACCCAATGTACCTATGAAGGAGTATCTGTCTAAAGTATCCATTACTTTTTCAAATGTAATTGTGACCTTTTGATATGTGTGTTTTAGAAAAGTTAAACTGAAACTTAATCCATTGGAATTTAATATGGACTCCTTAAACGACATCAGTTCCTTCTCCCAGCCCTAATTCAATATTAAAATGGCTTTAATTTAGGCTAGACATGGAAGTAAATGAAAATATATTTGGTTTAGTTTATATTAGTTCTAAAGGAGAGCTATATAGTAGTTTAACCTACACTAATTTTGAAAATGCTTTCAGGAATGAAAATATGACAAAATGCAAAGAAGTTGAGTTACTCTGCTTCACAGTTTAACAAAGCATGTGTGTGTACCCTTAGTTTTCTGCTAGAAAAATAAAACAAGCAAGCTTGAACAACATTCATGCTTCACCTAGCTCAAAATATTGGCTTTTTTTCAAAAAGCATCTGATTTTTTGTTGTTGTTGTTGCTGATGATCTAAACAGAAGATAAATTTGACAGCCCTCTTGCAGATAAAACCAGAAAGGTGAAGCTATGAAAAAGAATTATGGCAGCATCTGCCACTGCAAAAATTCTTGAGAGTTGAGCTAAGAGCTAAGCATCGCCTGAACTATTGTTTCCCACAGTAAATATGGCACCAATGTGTAGGTGTGTAGATAGCTGGAAAATAATGTACATGGTAACATATAGAAAACTGCTATCTGGCATTGGCATTATTCGTCTGCTATCCTTGATCAGTATATTTTTTTTTATATTAAAGAACACCTGCACTGAATAGGAGTGACTCCCATCCTCAGGGGTAATAGGTGTTATCTTGCTTGCATCACATAACGGTGCTCATTCATGTGACAGAGTTAGAACCGGTACAGATCCATCCCTGACATTATGTCAGCATGGACCTTGCAACTCAATATCAAAGTAATAACTAACTACAGGAGACAAGCAATTTTTTTTTTTCTTGAGGTCAGTCTACATCCATAGCCTATTTATAGTTAAATTGAGATAGCTTATAAAAGTTTCTGTTCAATGTTTCTATGATTATCCAAATGTTGGCTGATCTGAAAAGAACAGATTATAAAGTTGAAAATTCAGCTTGATAATGTAGATGCAAAAAAGCAGCTAGAAAAGCCAGTTTAGAAACTTTTGCTGCATTATTTCAGAAGACTTACATACAGAAGGTGGCACTTACAAGTAGACTTTTGTGCATTCTCACTGGAGCTGGTGATTAGGAAAAAGAACCTTGCCAGATAGGTTTAGCTGATGGTCAGCTAGGCCAGTAACTTCTTTCTCCAATGGTACCTTCTATCAGATTTTATTTTATTTTAATGAGTGGGAGTGAAGGTAAAGTCAAGGGTGGAATGACACTTCCTCCTATTTACTCTGCCAAATTCGAGTATCCTGTGGTTTGGGGAATTCCAGGGCTGCAGATTTTATTTGCCCTATTTATATAATGGGCCTTGGTGAAGGTCTCTAAATTAGTTCTCTAAATTAGATTTTATTTTTTTTTAACTGGGCTATGACTTTGGCACACAAAACATCCTGTGGCAAGAAATTCAACAATTAAATTATGCATTGTGTGAATAAGTACTTCCTTTTGTTTGTTTTAAACCTGCTGCCTGATAATTTCATTTGGCACTTGCTGGTGTTTTTATGCTTGAAGAATTAGTGAATAAGAAGCCTGAGACTTCACAGAAATCTAGTGTAAAACAAGACATTAAAGGTTATTGATATGACCTGTGAGTAGCTGGCTTCCAAATTCACTGTCAATGACTTAGTCTTGCAATAAAAAACCATATGACATATTATTCTCATTTTTACAGGAGTCTGTTGGGCTTGATACTGTCCAAAGTAATAAGGCAGTATCTTCTTCAAGGTCGTTAATGTGGAGCCTCTTTTATGTCCTCCTATTTTTATTTTTATCTTAATTTAGGGTATATTTGAGTTGCAGATTCTCTGCATCTTAAAAGAAAGAACAGTTCTACATTTTCTTCAAGACAATTACAAAGCATCTCTGCTATCACCTTTGTAGTTTTAGAAGAATAAAAATGGCAAACTTGAAAAGAATTTGTACGAAAGTTCTAAGATTGTAGGAGTTTATTTGCATTTCTAATAGTTGTCCTTGGCAATCTTGAAGCCAAGGCCCAAAACAGCAATGTAGTCAGTGATAGCAAAGCAATCCTGGCTCTGGCATGTGGTTGAGATGAATAATGCTGCAGAGAGGGTCTCTGCTGACAGTACCTTGTCTAGGCTTCAGCTTTGGATCCCTGGGGTCCTGAGGGCAAAGCAGTGATTGTCATATTTGCCTCTATATTGGGTTTTGATAAGTGTATCAATAGATGGAGCTGAGCTTGATGCCAACAGATTACCATGTGTCAACCAATGTAAGGCTCGGTTTGGTTGATAAGTCAAAGCAGCTTAATGATGGGTCATTTCCGAATATAAACTGGAACTGACTGCACAGCCAAAGGTAGCGAGCCGAAGAAAGTGCTGTGCTTAAAAGGCTCATAGTGCTTCCATTTAGTATCACATGCACTGCTAATATTATTTCCATTCCAAGAATTAAGGGACACATACTATTTACATTAACTTTAATTTGTCATGGGAGTCCTGCCTTCGATATTTAGACATACAAATATGCGCTTGTGGAAATGAACTAACGAATGACAGGCTTTGGTTTGAGAATGCTGCTTCTAATGTTACTTTGCCATAAATCTACAGCTGGAAAGCAGGAATTGCTCACCACTTGCGAGTATGATAAGTAGAGGTTATTATTACTCAGTTGGTTAAATATTTTAGTAAAACATATTAATAACCAACAAGGCTTGCCAATGTGCTTCCTGAGATGTGAAGTCTCTCCCATGATGGTTTTAATGTGCAAAAAGAGTGCTTAAAAGCAACTTAAGATCTGTAGTTTGTCCTTTCATTATATTGCCACATACTTACCAGGACCAGAGCAGTTGCTTGGCAGGCAGAGCACATTGTAGTAACACATAATTAAGCCTGGAATTTTTGCATTCATAACACACGGGATGCACATTCCCTGCCATTATAGATCCAGTGGAGGGTTTAGGTTTTTTTTTTCCTGTCCTCTTTGGTGAGGAAATGCAAGCAGTGGTGTTGGAGTCGAACCCTTCTGAAGTGCCGAGCTGGAAATCATGTTGGTGGCTCATGGTGAGCGCAGCAGGCTTGTCTTCAGGGAAGCGTGGAGTAATATTTCCTTGCATGCAGACAGATGGTGTTGATATGTACACCTTTGCCAAAGAACTGGAAAACTTGTAAAAGGAAGTGCAGCGGGGTTTAAGGGGAGAGAAGATCAAAGAAATAAATAATAATGAGTAAAAAGCCTGCTGGTTGCCCATGAGCAGAGTGGAAATAAGAGGAGTTGTTAGTTTAGTGGCATGGATTGTCCAGATTGGAAGAGTTTTCCTGCCCCAGGGCTTAACTCTTTATTGGCTGGAGCTTTCTCAGAAAACTACGCGAGGTAATGTTTGTGTTTCATGATTTTGGTGTTGGTTTCAGACCACCCTCTAACATTAGTTCCTAACTATAAGTTTGGATTAGGGTTGGATTTTGCAGGAAAGTAGTGTCTTTTTAGAGATCTTTCATTTCTTGGCTTCAGATTAGGGAATAGTGTATTTTGGGATGACTGGCCACCCCAATAGATGGTTTTGGCCACAAACCATCTACTCAGCTTTGTTTTCTTAGTACAAAAGTGTTTCTAGACAGCAGCATCTATTGGCCATATCTAGAAAGGCAGTGAAGAAATGTCTTACTGTTTCACCAGTAGCAAACCAAATATTTCGTTTTAAATGTTAAAATTGCAAGATTTCCTTTAAAAATATGGTAGTAGCTTTGGGTGAGAGTATCTTATTTTATTCCAACTATTTCACCTTCTGCCATAAAAATGACTGATAAAGTTGATGCAGGAAAAAAATGTGATAAGGAGTTTGAAATATGAGATTAAGTTCAATATCTTTAAAAGTGTCGCTGGAAGCATGATAGGAAGATTATTGTTTTTAGTCTTTTATAATGTAGAAATTGTTCTTTCAGAGTAGTAAAAAAAGCCTTATATGAGCATTAAAACCCCTCCTATATAACTAAGAATAAAATTTGGCATATAATTGTTTATTTCTCACAGAGTTCAGAAAAATCCTCTCAGTTGTGGAAAATGCAACAGCAGCTTGCTAAATAAAATCAAAGTTACAACGTGAGCTTACAAAATGTGCCATGTTGATGCTGGAAGGCTAGAGCAGGACTGATTGACAGCAACTGCCTCTATTTTTTCATGAGTCCCAGTATTACCTGGATAATACTGGTGGAGCATTCAACAGACATAAATTCTGATATGAGGCATATTTGTGACTGAAAGGAGGCCTTAGAAAAGTGGTAATCTTGGAGCATGAGCAGCTTTTTGTAATAGTTTCTGAGGGCTTTCCAACATTTTATTTTTCATGGAAAATGCCTGCAGAGTTGAATAGAGTATCACAACCAGTCTCTGAAATTTCTAAGTCATCTTAGGGAATTGTGGCTTCAATTCCAATAACAGGAGCTTTGTTATCAACTTTAATGGGCCTGCGTGCCTCCTATAGAATAGTTCCTTAAATTTAATAATACTACAATAAAATGAAATAAATCATTCTCAATAGAATTCTTCTAGTTTGGAGGATAACTTTTATAGATTCTTATTAAATTCTAGGCAATGTTTCAGTGATGGAGGTTTATCTTGTCTTTCAATAATACGAGACATAAAAGATCTCAGGGGGTGTCTCTGATGCATAATGGTTGCTCTCTCCTAGTTCCAGACAAAGAATGAGCACAGCAGAGAAGCATGTAATTAGCTAGGGTGTAGTGCCACACTACTGCTGCTGGCAGGAGAATTAATGTGTCTTTTTTGGTGCTGAACCACATCAACAATCCAGCTCACACCAAACTGGGTGAGGCTTTTCTAGGATGGCATCAGGTTGTGCAATGCAGAAATGTCCTGAGATAATACCAGTAGCTCTTTTTATGGCATGCTACTGGAGAGAAAAGAGGATGCTACAGTAAGAATGCCAGTTCTCAAGCACTGTTGTTTTAATAGGATTACTACTGAATCACCAGCCTGTTTAATTAGACCTATAAAAGTTGTTCAGCAAGGTGTGGATTTGGGGCTTGGGGGAGGAATATCAGGAGCACAGCATGTCTGGAAAAGTATCTATAAAAATCCGCCTGTAAAAGTCTCTTACTATGTGGTCTAATTAAGGTCTGGATACAGCCATACATTACTTACAAAACAAACAGGTTAGTTTCTGTTTGCTGCACTTTATTTTTATAACCTGATTACAAACTGAAGGAGTTTGTTAATTTAGCCTTAGTTTAGGTATACAGCAGAAAGCAGTGCTTGTCCCTGGTTTAGATCAACCCTGCTCAAGGCATTCTTGGGAAATAAACACAGCCGAATCAAGTTGTATCAAATAACTGCTTTTTCAAATTGTTCATATGCTTTTTCTTGTTGGTGGAAGGTTAGATTATAAACACATCAATGATATCATATTTTTGCCTAAGGGAAGTTAGTATATGCCCGTATGTGAAAGAGGGAAAATAATTCCTAAGATGTGCAAAACTGAACTGTAGAAGCTTGATGGTGAAACTGTCACAAGAATACTTTGAGTTGCATCTGCATTGAAGAGAAGTGTAGGATGGTCCAGCTGAGGAGGGGAGAATGGTAAGGCTACGTTAGTGCTGCAGGGATGTGTGTCTCAGCATGAACTTGCCACAGTGATTGTGTTTGTGTTCAGTTACACCTACTGCCAGCACTTAGGAGCAGAGTCTTTACCATATATCATTACATTATTCCAACTTTTAAACACGGTTTGGTGCTTTCTTTTAGATCTTGTTGTCACTTGGATATTTCTTTAAAATGGTTATAAGAAACTTTTTTTTTTCAGAATGAGGGTGGTCAAACACTGAAACAGTGCCCTGAAAGGCTGTTGAATATCCACCATCCTTAGAGCCATTCAGAACTCACTTAGACAAGGCCCTGAGCAATTTAACTTTGAAGTTAATTCTGCTTTGAGGAAGATGTTGGACTTCAGGGCCCCTTCCAATTTAAATTGTTGTATTAGTCTATATTATAAGGCCAATGTACATGGCCAGCCTACCAGGCATAGGATGGGTCAATTAGTATGGCTAAGCGAAAGATATTGTACTGACATCAGCAACACTGATGTCTGCTCTGTAGAAGTGGTGACTGCAGTCAATCCCAAACAGAAGAGGCAGTCTCTGGAGCTATTTTGGCATTGCAGTCCTCAGTCAATAATCTTTAAGGGGTGTAAGGTGACAGTGGTCACCCCATCCTACCTCAGTGTCCCAAATGAGTAATCAGCTGCTTGTATAGAAGGCAAACTGTCTGGTGTGTGTCTAGTGTGCAAAGTGTAAATAGCATCTCAAATACCATGAAATGTCAATATTAATGCCTGATGTTATTGTGGAAATTCATTTTTGAGTCAAGCAAGTCTAAATCTAACACAACTGATCTGCTTATATTCTCCAGTGCTGAGGAACAAGTTACACCTCAGACCTTCCCTGGACTTGTTTTAGTGAGATCTTTGCTTTACCTCCTTTATGCACCTGCTTTGCTACACTGCTGATAGAGAAAAATAAAAAATAAACATCTCAGTGAGATACCAGTTGTCTCAGTAGGTTCTCAGAGAGAACAAGCAGTGCGTTATGCAGGTATGACATAATACTTGTGCTTCATGGAATTGGAAAAAAAAGATTTGTAACTAAATCTATCTGTAACAAGCTTCTGAAATAATGGGGATCAGCAGGCGGTAGGTTACTGGGTGAGAACAAATTTATGACCTAGGAAAAAATAATCCTGGTCGGATATAGTAGGATTATTGAAAATGACAAGATACAAGGTTCTGCTGGATATTTTTTCACTATGGTAAGTGCTGGTTCTAGTTAAAAAGATTGTCCATCTGGCTCTAGATCAAAAACCTGAGCTTTGGTGGTTGCAAACTTGTAAAATTCAAAAAGGAAGGGGAAAAATCAAGAAAAAATGTCTACTCTTTCTTGTCTTCCTCCACTCTTCCAGTTTCCCACACAAACAATGTGCTGGAGAAGCAGAGTAAGAGTGAACTAATGCTATTGCCACGTGATGTCCTGACTGCCCACAGGACTAAGGAAGATGAGTGTAACATCTTCTGCCTGATCTTGGTATTGGCATTTGGGATTGTTAGAGGAGTTTAATGGAGATGTGCTGATTTATACACGTGGAATACAGAGCCTTTCATATGCCTACTTTCTACTGGTTTATAGCTAATTTTTATTTTATTGATGACCAGAAAGAAGTTATTTCCTTTCATCTTTTTCTGGCTAAAGTCTGAGACCAGTGCCACAGGTCATGGGAGAGGAATCTGCACACCACTACGTGATGAACAGAGACCTGAAGGCCATGGCAGGGGCACGTATGATTTCTAGTGAAGGCATAGACAGGGAGTGATCGTCTCTCGGTGCGCTGCACTGGAGGCATTGTTCTGGGAGCCTGTCTATGGGGGTGAGGAGCAACAGAGCAAGCTGAGGGGCTGTGTGTGGTACCCATGTTGTGGGTCATGGGCAAAGGCTGCAGCACTCAGCCTAGATGGGGTTCCACAGGGTTGGCAGTGTTCACCCCAGATGCTGTGGGAGGCTTCCTAGGTCTGCTGATCCTCCTCCCTCTTGCTCTGATTGAAACCTATCTCAGCTCTCTTGGCTCCCGCAGAGCCTGCTCCTACCATTGAGAGAAGTGGCTGAAGAATTAGGACCCTTCTGGCTCCAGCATTTTCAGTCCTATATTCTTTTGTTATTTTTCCAGCCTTCTGCTTAACCCTCCTTGCCAAAAGCATTCTTTGGTGACTAGAAAACTAATTGGCCAGGGGAAGTGCCATCAAAAATTCATCTCAGATAATTAGACATCGAGCTATCATTATCTTTGAGGTTCAGATCATTTTTGTTTTCATTAGCTACATGGTTCCCTGTGGTAAATATTTCTGATAATTTCTTGACATCGAGGGGGTCACAAGTCCTGGCACTCGCTCAGACATTCTACTCTTACATGTCCTTGCTTACATAGCAGTTGCTTGGGGGAAGAGCTGTGTTAGTCATGCTGCATGTTTGCAAAAGTTGTTTCACTAGACTTTGCTGGAGAGCTGGCAAACTTGGTGCCACAGAGTTTGCAAAGGAGCATTTCTGTTTTTCCAATGTTTTACACATAAATGTCATTTCAAACAGCTGTCGATAGCATTAAGAAACCTCATCTGCATTTTATGAAATTCTAATTGCAGAGCAATTAATTTCTGATACAATGGCAGATTAATATTAGGATTAGGTTATCAAGATTTTATTGCTTTGTGGTGCAGCACTGCTTTTTTTATGAGTCCTTGCATGTAAAAAGAATATAACCAGATTTCTGCCAGCAGAGCTTTAGCAATTTTATATTTTTTTTAATGCAACAGTGAAATTTGAGGGGACGGCAGGAAAGGGTAATTCCATAGTGAGGAATAATCTGCCTTTGTCTAGGGTATGAAGAATATGAAGATAAGTTTTACCTTTTTTTTTTAAATGCTGTTCTCTGTTACAGTAGTAAATAATTCTGAGTATTTGAGCCAGCAAAGCATGGAATTAGTATTTTTTGAAAATTCTGATATTTGGTAATTTATTTTCATTCTTAATGAAGATTTGGACACATGGAAATATTTCCCCAAAATAGTTAACTAAAAAATTTTATTGGATCAATTGAAATAGCTGTTCTGAAAGGAAAGCTGAAAATACTTTCTATGGTTGGGAGGAAGTTACTTCAGGATCAACATGCTCCTACAAAAAATACAGATGCTGCTGAAAATGAGTATTTCCATTGAAGGAGTTTTCATTAAAAATATTTGTTACCTTATACTATACAGGTTTTAACCTGGAAGTGCAGCGTTGTTGCACTGGATTTATGTATTTATAATTTTAAAATACTTTGAATGCATTTAAAAAAATGTATTCATTTGCTAAACACCTGCACATTCAGCCTTTTATAAGGCACAGAAAAATTCTATCCCTTGTCTTTAGAAACTTAGAACAAGCAGTCAACAGTAATGATTAGCCCTGACGCTATTGATTAAAAGGTTTCTTTGCTTTTCTCTCTGGCTGTTGATTGCTTCCTGCTAAGAGAGGAACCTTGATGCTGTTCCTACCTTAGAGATGTAGAAATTGCTTGCAGAGAATGGTTAATTTACAGCTCTTGTCTGTCCTGTGTATGTCCTCTTGTAAATTCAACATGATATTCAAAATGCAATGGCATAAAAGCAAGCTGTGGTCAGGTTTCACCCTGTGCTTGCTAGGAACAACTCATGTTTTGAACTCGCTAGGAAGCCTCAATGATTGCTCTTAACAAAGCATGGTCTGGAGCAAAGTTAAGTAAACCAACCCCTGCAATAACTCGAGAGTTCCTGTTTGTTTTTAATCAAACCTGGGTTTAGTTTCTTGGATCAAGATCTGCAATTTAGTTTTACACAAACATTTTGATGAACAGGGAGCTGGTAGGAAAGATAGGTGTGGTCATTAAAAACAAGTACAGCTCTGTGTCATGCATCTCGAGTTCATCTCATTTTGGGTAATCTCTACAATCTTAGTACTGGGCTTCTGCTGGCACGCTTCGCCTTGGACTTCAGTGGAGCTCTGCTGATGTGCCCCTCTGGGAACGTGGCTCAGGAAGCTGATAGCTTTCTAAAGCTGTCTTTATTAAGATTACTTATCTTCCTCTTGTCTCTGGCTTTTATTTCTGAGTTATGAACAACAAAACCATACCCTGTGTAGGCAGATAGATTTCCCAGTGGTTTTATTTCACATTTTTCAAGGCTATCTTTTTTTTTTTCTAAAACTTGTAGACTCTCTTCTCCATGATGTGCTGTTTTATCACATCCCCCACTGGGGGCAAGTGTGCTCTTCTGTACACTAAAACTGGATGGAAAGATGACTAAGGGTTGCTTTATTTCTTCCCTTGGCTAAGGAAGCAGAGTTCTCCTTTTCTGGTAAACCGAACCTAGTTGAAATTTCATTCTAGCGTATTAGCAGGTAGGCTGATAATTTGAAATGTCCAATTCCTTCATCAGTATTAGCATACACATTTACAATGATGTGAAAATATTTTAAGGAACACTGAAGTGAACTAGTGTGAAGGTGGTATATTTACCTTCTCATTATTAAACCAGGATGAAATTAATAAAAATAAATAAAGATCACCAAATTAGTAACATTTCTATTTTTAAAATGGGGTGCCTTGCTTTATATCTTGTGAGCAATGCAGTCATCGGAGTGAAACAATGCTGAAGAATTCATGGGCATGTTCAGCGTTAATAACATGGTAGAAGGACATTGGGACCTTCATCTTTCTTTGATAAAGTAAAGTATTTTTGAAATGAACATCTTATCAGATCAGAAAAGCCGGTAATATTGGCAGATCAACACAACTCAGTCATGTCAATCTGACATCTGATCATAAGTAATGTACTTTTGGTAAGAAAGAAAGTCAAAGTGAAGGACAACACAACTTTCATACACAGTGCTCCAAACTCAGAAGAATGGTATTTTAAAAATATTTTCTCTTCCCATTTCAAGTATGAGTTGTCCATTTAGATCTTTATAAAAGGAATTTTGTACTTGGCTCAATCTGTTTCCTAGATCCAGACATTTGACTCTTTATCTGTTAGCTCAGGAATATATAACACAAGAGAAATTTGGTTTTTTTTCAGGACATTGCTGTATAGAATATTTTATCTAAGCTGTTAAATTGACTGCAAAACTTTTACTCATTCATTAACTTGGTGAGCTGCAGTTTAACTCTTTCAAAGGAATGCTTGTCTTTCAGTGCCTCGTCATCACTAGGCAAACTCTCATGTCTGATATCAATATGTGTTGATGTGATAAATGAGTGAACCCCTTCCCAGATAGTAATTTCACTACAGTTTTCTTACATTACGACTCTATTTCCTAACCTGGTGCTCACTGCAGCTTGTTAGACAATTATCTTTGTAAGGGTGTTTCTGTGCAATATACAGCTTTTTCTGTCCCGACTTATATCCTGTGGGACATGAGTCAGCTCCAGACCAAGTACTTGTGGTATAGATTAGACATAAATTAATATATTAGGCAAAGCAGTTAGGCTTTACTAATTGCACCTCATCAGTGGCTAATTTTATGACTTCCAGCTTTTGGTTGGCTTGCAGCATAGATGAGGCGAGCTTGTGTTTGCCTGCAGTATGCATTGTAAAACTACTTTGATTAATGTGCATCACTGGAGGTGAATTCAGTGTAGTTTCTTGTTTCATAGAGATTTCTACTGCAGAGGTAATATTTTGTCAGAAAACACGAACCCCTTCCCTTATAAGTAGGGGTCAGTTTGTATATGCTGCATCCACAAATATTTATAGTGAGCTCATTTATCAATATACCTTGAATACATAGAGTGTCTACATGATTTTATAAATTATGAATGAAATGTACAGGTATCTTCTGGTAAGGCCATTCCATTAGCTAACACTCTTGTTTCAGTGACAATGACTTGATCAGCTTTTAAAAGAATTTATACATGTAAATATTGATAATTTTGAATAGCACACAGACAGTCTAGAAGCCCCATGAAACCCCTGTGAGGCTTCTGCTTCTACTTGGGAAAAATGGTCTTTTTCTCATACTTACTTCAGGCTGAAACCAACCAGAACAGAAAGATGGTGGTGTATTATTTTCAACTTTAAAAGGATGTTATTGACCTTATTGTGTTTATTTTTTTTTTAAGTTGAGTGCACTGGTGTACCAAGCCTTTGAAAATGAGAATAACAGCAGGCAACAAAGGAGCTAGATTTTATAAAGCCTCAAGTTTACGTGGTTACCAAAAACCCCTCTGAATTTCAAAATCACCTACAGCATCTCTGCATCTTTAAGAGATCATCTACTTTTGAAGTGGGTGAGTGTTTCTTTTGGTCATTTCTCAAGTTCCATAGGGTCGATACGTGGATTGTCCTTGTAGCACATGAGATCTATCACTGCTTGCTCCTGAGCTCTTGTACCCAAAGAGAAATACAGAAGTGCTCATGACTTCAGGGTTATGCACTTAACTGCTTTGCTGGGCTGGTTTAGGATGACCTAAAAGTTGCAGGTTCTTTCCAGGATCACCAAGTAGCTTGTTTTAAATGGACATAAAAAACAAAAGCAGAAAGTATTGTGGGAAGAATACGTGCCTGCATACACAGGTCCAGGTGAGAAGAGTAGTAACTCCCTGTGAAATGTTTCGAAATGCTCCTGTACCATCTCAAGCAGGAAAAGATCTGGCTCTTGACTGGATAGAAAAAAATGTTCCTTATTACTAAAGAGTCATCGGCACTGCAAAATCAGGACAGAGCATGAGAAATGTCTGAACAATTGTATTTGCTTCAGTGTTTCCATTGCCTAATCCGTTCATTTTCAAAATGCAGAGAGGTGAGTATAGGATCAAATATCTGTGACATTCTGTGATAGCAAATTGTAGGTGTCAAGGTTTAGGTTCAATCCATCAGACCTAAGTTTGATTCTAACACAAACCAGGACGGTAGGGCAGGATGGGCTTCAAATATGCTCATCAGGATGCTTTCTGAAGGCTGTTGGGAACCTTTAGCCCAAAATCTGGTGCTACTTCTCAATAAGATGGGTATGTACACACAAAATAGCATAAAACCTGAAATATGGATATATTTTTTTCCCCTTTAAAAAGAGGAATAATATGACCTTTGCAGTAGAGCTAAAATGTTTCCCTGGTCGTTGCTTGACCATCTGGTGTGAGGTAGCAATGCACAGATCAGCTTTTCCAAATGCTGATGTTGAAACCAAAGGAGTAAGTTTTCAAGGATTAGGCTGTTGCCATCAGAGTTTACCACATCAGCAGAAAAAACTGGGCAATATTTATTATCAGAGGCAATTCTACTGCTGCCTGCTAATCCAGGTGTATTATATCATTCTTGCTGAGAGTTCATAGTACATGTTAATTATATTTATTCCTACCTTAGGAATTACATTCTTCCGGAAGCACATCCCTGGGACTGTTATCCTGGTTGCCATTTTTAGTAACACAAGTATGGCTATATTTTGTTTTCTTGGCTGATATTTGGGTTTTCTGCTGGTACCTCCTCCTTTCTATGTCTTCTAGGCAGAGCATACTGCTTCTCTGCAGCTAGCAGTTACTTCCCTTCCTTTCAGCCATATGGTCTGGAGACACAGGAAGGCAGAGCCTTTCCCCATGACCATGGTGGAAAGGGGGAAGTCAATTAACTAGAACTCTGAAGAGATGGAAATATTTCTTTTACTTAGCGGTACTAGGGGGAGAGATAAACTTTGCCACCAACTCCTCTTCCTTTAAGAGACCTTAAACCGTCTAAATCAGCTGGAATGAAAACTCAGAGCCAGTTTCGTCCTGCCAAATAAGTACATATATTTACTCAAGTAGCAAAAGAAAACTTCTTCCAAAAATAAGGCAGTAAATGAACTGGATGGAAAGAGGGTTAAGATGTGAGAGAAGGTAAGGAGGTAAACAAAAAATAATATTTGGAGTCTAGCAACATTGAAATATTAGTTTAGATGTGTCAGAAGCTTTTGATCTCAAAGTCAGGAGCTAATATATTTAGTATAACCAGGAGCTTGTTATACCTAGTGCATCTCAAAATCAAGATTACATTTGTTTTGGAAATTAATGTATTGTATTTGTTAGAACAACAAACATTTAGTGCCAGAATAGGCTTTAAAATGATTGGGAAAAAGAAAAAAGAAAATTATATCCCTCTCCCTGAGGAAAGTGGTAACTGATAGTTCCAATACATCTTTTTTAATTGAACCACTGAGATTTTAATATATGAAACAAATGATCTTGTGGCCAGATTTATAATACCATTGACTTCAAATTTTTTGGCTGCACATAATTTGGTAAACTTAGTGTCTTGCTGTTACTGTCTATCAAGACATGTGCTTGTCCTGAACTAGCTCACACTAATCTGCCAGACTTCAAACCATGGTAACACATTTGCCATCACCCATTTACAGTCCAGCATTCCTAAATTCCATTTCTGCTATTTTTCAGTGTCCTAGCATTAGAATGTCCTCAAAGACATAATGATTCTCTAAAATATAGTGTTCTCTATGTACATTTTCTCTTTGTGTGTATTCCAATTATTTTTAAGATAAAATGGGATTGGCAAGAAATTATTCTTCTTGTTTCTACTTCCTAATTTTTGTTTTGGATGGGTTCTCTTAAGGAACAGATGGAGTCATTTGATAAATAACATGGAGGACTGAGAAAGAAGATTATTTCTAAAACCAGAGGCAATTTTTTTTCTTTTTTTTTTTTTACAATAAAGGCTGGCCTGGATATGAGATGAGTCAGAGCCTTGGAATTAATAAAAGGAAACTTGAGAATGAAGGTCACATGCAATTAGTGAGATAATCTGGGAGTTATTTTTATTTATCATTACATCTGTGAAACGACCACTGGATCATGCTTCTTATAAATGGTTATTAAAAAATGAAAGAATGACTCCAAGCTAGGTGTTAAAAATGTTTTTAAGAGCAAAACTTGGGATCTATTGTGGGGAAAGAAGACGGTAGTTTGCTTGTTTGTTGGTTTGGGGGTTTTTTGTCTGTTTTGATGCTAAATACAAATACTATTCTTAAAGAAGGCTGGAGCTATTCCCATTCAGTAGAATAGCAATGCTTTCAATTTTGTATCTTCCCTCGGCCTACAATTTACTAATTACAGGGCATATTTAAGAGCAGTGTTGTTTCCATTTTTCCTGGGGAACATTAAACCTGCCTATTACAAAGGACTCTTGCTGGTATAAACAGAATTCAGAGACACTTTTTCTAGACCATGCGCAGCCCAGAAATCCCATCCTGCACAACAGCTCCTGTCTGCTCTGTTGTTGCCAAATGCAGAGATGGTCCTGCAAGGAGCTCTTGCAGATCTCAGCAGGAAGATCCCTGGGGATCTTGCAGATCCCAGCATGATGCTGGGATCTGTTGTTGCAGTCCCCAGCTTACAGGACCCGGAGCTGTGAAGAGCCCCAGTGCTTGGGAAGTGCCTGTTCCATTGTTTGCAGTATAGCAGAGCTGTTTCTTTTGGATGGTTATGAGTATTTGACTTGGCCCTGGGAGTCTATCCATCACTTCTTTGGATATCAGGTTATGAGGAGAAAACATATCCTGCAGCACAAGCAGCTACAAGAGAGGGTTAGTTCAGTGTAATCCCTTGGCCTACAGGCATGGCAAAGCTTTCCATTGAAATGATCAAATATATTGTGTGTTGAGGATTGTTTCAGCTGATTAAAAGCTAATGAGGAATATGAATACAAAATATTACTTGTCACTTGCAGCAGTAATTAATTTAATAATCACAGACTGAGCTGTCTTCAAATAGCTAGTTCTAAATAAACTGGGTTGATGTGATGTCAACTTGAAAAATCAGCCAGATTTGAAATGGATATCAAGGATGCTTTCAGAAGTCTATTGCAGTAGTAACCGTGTGAGATAGAACTAGGTGGATGCATTAATATTTGAGCTGTCAGATTTACTATACAATTTACATGTCAAGTGTCAACCAGATGGGCTATCTTGATAAATGCCTACAAACTGTACTGCTACTTAGTGCAAAAAACTTTCTTGTTTGACAGTTCGGATTTAGAGACTTCTAGCTAGCTCTTTTTCTGTTGAAACTAAATACCAGGTAACATCTCAGGACACGCAAAAGCACTCCCTGCGCTTGCAGATGGGCTCTGGCAGGCAACAGATAAATTGTGAGATATGGTAACATCGCAGCTCTCAGGGATCTGGGCCAAGGAGGGAAGAGCAGTGGTACCAAGTATCCTGTGCTGTGAAACCCTTGCTCATGTTGTAGAGATTATAATATCTTTTTTTTTGTTTGCATAATTTGGCTTTAATTAATGGTTTTCCCAACAGCTTCAATAATTACACTGGGCCCTAGCAAAGTAGATGAGTGTGGGGTTTAAAATATTTTACTTAGCAAGGGGTTATTATTTAACTTTTTAGTAAGTGTCGATGGGATATTTTTGCAGGAAGGGTCCTATCCAAATTCTTAACACTGTGGTACAGAAGCGAAATTGGTGTTGTCACACTGAATAAAATCCTGACAAAAAGTTAGATATATCTCTCTATCGGTTGAAGCTGCAGGTGCATTAATAAAATACTTTTCTGTTATTTAGTTCATATGACCAGCAATATGAAGGGCTTTTTGTCATAGATCTAAAGGCTATGGCTGCACTTTCTATTCCTTCTATGTCACAGGCTGTGGCTCTGCTGGATTGTAAAATCTGAAGCACTGCTTCTTGCTATTACAAAATTAGTCTCTTTTTAATCTTAAGGTGACTTCTGTGTTAAATATTCATCTCCAAATATCATCATCTTTTTCTCCTAAATATCTCTACTGTGTTTTATACTGCAAAAGGGTGTGACTTCAGAAAGGCCTGTGATGACAGGATGCAGCATGGTGTTCAATCTTACTCTTCAAAGGACAAGGAGACAGTGCTTGGAGCTCTTTTGGGAGGACAGAACTGAGCTGGAGTCTGTAATGTTCAGGTGAGTGCTATAATTCCTAAAGCTCTGCTGTGACCTCTTGGTGCTATTCTAATAGTGATGGAAATGGATTGTGTGAGATGATGGTGCAACAGGGACTCTGCCTGCAGTGATAGCTAAAGAAAATTCATACCTGCAAACACAGAGACAAGTGTGACAGTGGAACTGCTTTAACTGTAGTTTCTACTGTCTCAGGTTGGGCACAGACTGTTCCTCTACAGGGGAAGGGACAGTGCATCACCCACTGGTGTCTCCATCTTCCAGCTAGTTTTATGAACTATGAGAGGTGATGGCATATCCTTAATATTCTTTGACAGTACAATATTTTTACTTAGACTGTCTATATCTGAATGAGGCTTCCCTGATAGAATGACCAGTCAATCTCACAGCATGATAGAAAACAGATGTAAGATTAGGATGCAAAGTAGTTTTCCAGATACTTGGTCCCAGCATGCTGTACGACCCAGCCCTAGAGTTAACCAGCCAAGTGCTGACACATGTCTTATAGCAAAATATCACTCACAGCCACAGTTCAAAGGCCTTGCTACCCTCCAGGGCAATTAATACAGTATCACGTTCAATGGTGCTTGAACCAAATCCATCGAACTCTCAGAGGAGGAATAACGAAGCAATCTCAGAGCTCAGACGTGAGCAGCATGCTGCTGCAGCTGAAGTCTCAGCCCCTAAGAACTCCTTCCTTAAGAATGCTTGTGTGACAATGCATTATAAAAAGCAGATTCTTCTGCCATTAAAACTTGTGACAACTCTTTAGCATGACTAAATAAAAGTTCAGACTCTAGATGTGAATCCCCACTTCTCAAACTATTTTTCACGAATATCTTTCCCTGAGTATTTGAAAGTTGGCTTTAGAATAAGAATTTTAAAGACGCTTTAGAACAAATGAATGAAAGATTCGTGCTGTGCATATGCTTTTTTTTTTGCATGAAGTTGTATGGGTCCATTCAGTGATTCTGTTAGTAATGTTAATAGCGAACCATAATACCTCTGCTTCAAGTAAGTACCCGAAGTGATCCCGTTTCTTTTTAGAAATTATGGGCAGATTTGAATACTAATGCTTGTATTATGCAGCATTTATTCAACTAATGGTGCTATTGAAAGTACTGAGGCGTCTTGTAGTATAATTTAGTACTCGGTGTGAACATGATTTGATAGCAACCTTGTACCTGGGATGTCTGAAATTAACTATGTCTATTATACAATTGCGTCATGCTATAGAGTGCAGGGAATAACAACAAGTGGCTTTTAACTCCTGATTTCATTTCAACAGCTTTCACTTTGATTTCTATTTATTAGTCTATGAATGATGTGCTCCCACTGATCCTTCTATTGTCGTTATGATTGTTCAGAAAGAAATAAAAGCTGTGTGCAGATGTGGTTTACACTCTGCTAAACATAACTTGAATATCAAATTGAGTTTTTTTAATCAGACAATTCTTGGGAATTCCCAGACTGGCCATATCCAACAGAAACCAATAAGTAGTCCAAGTTCCATTGTACTTAAAAGTAGCATATGAAAATGAACAAATAGAGTAAAATTGTAGTGCTTTTACTGTATAAGAAAATTAATATTTTGGCTCCACACTCCATATCTTTTTTTTAATTGTGGCTCCATGCTCCACGTTTTTTTCTTTAAGGAGAAGCTGTGCAATTCTTAGGAGGGCATGTTTGCATCCTGTCCTAGAGATAAATGCTTACGGTGGTCAGTTTATTACCGATCCACATGCCTGCATTTATCAATTTATTTAAAATGGAGAAAACATTTATAGAAGAGATGACATTCATCAACGTCCCTTTTTTTTTTTCCTTGTTTCAGATATGCATGGCCAGTTCCACATCAGACTCTCCATACCTGTTTTCCTCCTCTATTAATTCATCTCCGGTATCTAAGTTTCAAAATTCTCTTGTAACCACGCTTGATTTCTCACACTGGCATGCAGATGTCATGGCTGTGGACAGAGATGGCTGCTCTAGACCTCCTCTTACGTCACAGGTGCTGGCATTTCAGACACCAAATTCAACAATACATATGATGTTACTTAGCCTTTATAGAAAGGGAATGGTGGTGATGTGAAATTATAACTAAAGAAGATTGGGGGGGGGGGAGGTTGGACCAATTTAATTCGCCCCTTAAATACATAGTGGTATTATGAAGATATGTCTTTATTTGCAGATTATATGACTCTATAAAGCTTGGAGTATTGCACAGAAATTATTGCTTTCCTTGCTCTAACTATTGTAAGATATCTTGTCTAGTGAGTGTAGCCAAGGTTGTTGGAGAAAAATCCTTCTAAATTATATTTTCTTATATTTCTTTTTCCTGGAACATACCCATTTTTTTTTTTTTCTAGGGCGATATTTTGTGTTTGGTGTTTGTTTTTTTTTTTTTAAGACACCAGATTGTCAAAAAGATACTTGTGCTAGCCAAAATTCTGTCCTCCTCACAGAGCTGTATAAAAAATGTATGAAGATGCAATCAAAACAATGGGATTATTATTAAGAATTTGTTTTAAACTGTCATTTTATTTCAAACTTTAGAAAAAGTACAAAGTGAAAAAACCTCAGAACAAGTCAAAATGCAGAGGAAAATGTTGAAACAGATGGCTTCAATATTTTGAAACTTTGCTGTAAATTTCAAACCAGAATTTTCCTATTTCAGAATAGCTAAGTGTTTGAAACAAAAGAATGTCTTAAGAAGTGAGCAAGCACAACATTCCTGGGTGGTTTAAAGTATTATTTTTTGTCCTGTCGCTACCTCATCTTAAAAGTGATGGAAATGACATTTGTTCTGTACGAGGGGAGGTGAACTTTGCAGACTTTCCAGCTCTTTCATCAAAAAGCCTGTACATTGCTTCGTTTGTCTTGTCTCTCATAGTACTTCTTCCAGATCTAAGTAGGAGAACAGTGGAGGAGCAGTTTAGGGGACACAAGGTGGTGGTTGCCATCTGTAGTGCATCTTTCCTATAAATTGTTATTCTGATCATTTATGCTGTTGGATAAGCAAATTCATCCCTGCTCGATTACTTAAGACAATGCTTCGAGGATCTGTGGTCAAGTACTTATTTATCTTTCACTGTCAGAACTTAAATGCAAAGCAATTCAAAAAGAATGTTTGTAGTGACTAGTTTAGAACAAGTAGGTGATGGGTTCAAAACTGCTTGGTAAAAGTCTTTGTGGGGTATTAAAGCATATTGAGATAGAATGTGTAGCAACGTCTATAAACAATCTAAAAGATTCTAGAAACCACAGTTCTAAAGAAAGTAGTGTGAAATTATTTTTTAAAAAGTCATTATTTAAAATGTAGAATTGTACTTTTTTTCTTTGCTCGTGTATTGTCCTTCATCCCCTGTAACTTGTTATGTTTAATGGGCCTCTGATTCC
Source organism: Coracias cyanogaster (assembly GCA_033124195.1). Taxonomy (NCBI): domain Eukaryota; kingdom Metazoa; phylum Chordata; class Aves; order Coraciiformes; family Coraciidae; genus Coracias; species Coracias cyanogaster. Next base: position 176,472 of record JAVSBS010019983.1, read on the forward strand.
CTTTTTTATGATTTTCCTTTCATAACTCACATTACTTTTATTGCCTCCCTCTAGATCAAAGGCATAGGAAGAAGAAAAATGGTGCCTGAGAATGATGTCTGCAATCTTCCACATTTTGGCATTATTTTCCTAAAAATTCTTACCTTGATTTAATGCAGCTTGTACTCATTATAATGCTAGGAGTCACTGTAGATAATTCTCCACCATCCTGGAAATCCCAGCCTTTCATACGCTTTATAGAAGTTAGTGCCTTGCTAACCATAGTGAGAAAAATTAAAGCCCCACATAATTAGAGATTCTAAATACATTTCTGTTGCTTCCTTTAAATTTTATTTGCCATCTGGCTATGCGAGCTAGTATAGCTTATATATTTTCTTAATTTCCTTTTGAAACTTTGAAAGCTAGAAGCATGACTGCTTTTTCTAAAAGAATGCCAAACTGTCACATGGCCACAGGCACTGATGGCTTTAGAAAATCAGGAAGCAGTAGCTGACTTCTATATATTCATATGTTGAATTTCAGAAGCCTTGTGCATGGTGTTTCTTTGTCCAGGATGGAACAAAGGGCAATGTGAGTATTTATATCTAGTAAGCACTTAAAACTAGTCTCTGAATTTCATTCACCATTCTTGGGAGGAGTTTATTGCCCTTAGGTATAGAGTTGCAGAGATAAGCAACATATGCATGTTTGCAGGAAGCAGTATCTCAGATGGTACCATTTTTGCCAGTGTATATTAACTTTAGAGGAAATTGAGAGAGCTCCTGCCTTTTGTACGAATATCCACAGCCTGCTGGCACTGGTTGGCTGCAGTTCTCACAAGGATTTGTTGTTGCTCTTGTAGGGATTAGCATGGACATCTACCCGGCACTGCAATGTCTTTGTCTTCCCTCTTGACCCATGCCAAGCCTCTCCTTCATCCACAGGTTTGGAATCTTTCAATAGTGATATCCTTACTTCTGCAATATAAGTAAGACTCCTGATGGTATAATTCTTTTTGGTAATGACTGCGTAGCTGAGTATCATCTTCTATTAATCTGTCAGCAATTATCCTTGTGTTTAGAAATAGAGAGTAAAAGGATATTTAGAAGTCAGATGGGCCTGGAAGATGTAATTTTAAAGTGAAATTGTACATCACTTGAGTTCTGTTTGAAGCTACAGACCCTATAGACCAAAGGAAAAAATAAAAATTGAGGGACTTGGTTTAGATTTTATAAAATCTTGAAAAGCTTGGCTGTTGCATATGCTGAAAATCAGAGGAAAACACATTGTTACAGGTAGTTGTAGCAGAAAAAAAAAGATACATTTCTGCAATCCTACAGCACTGCATCTTTTTCAAAGCAATGTGTAAAACTTTCAGAAGTGCTATTTCAACGGCCCAGTTAATTTTTGTAATTGGTCAGACCTATAAGAAGTCATGGTTTCTGATGTCTAGTAACAGCCTGAGTTATCTTCTAACTAAATAAAGCAACCTGTTTCAGACTTGACCTAATTTTCATATATACATTAGGAAAGCCAGTGACTGTAAACACAGATGATGTAACACATCATGTCGTGCCGCTGCCCTTGTGTTGGAACAGGGCTAAGTCTTGCATTGAGAATGAGGATTTTTATGTCAAACAAAGCACTTAATTAAGAACAGATTTCAATATTTAATGACTACACAGTAGCTTATTAAAATGTTTGCACAAGTGTTTACGATGTTTGGTGGATTAAATACCAATACATTCGTTAACTGTAGAACAACTTGCATTGCTGTTGCATCAAATCCAAGCCTTACCCATATGATGCTACAGAGGCTCCCTAGCCTAGAAAACCAGATTTAACCTTTGGTCATCTGGGACAGTGTCTGGAGGACTTGGTATGATTTGGGAAGCAGGATACAGGTGGCAGGTACAAGGAGGATATGAATGGACAGTTTGGAACTCTTCCTTGTAGGACTGCTACATCCCTAAATCAGAAACAACTGGGTGAAATCTCTCTTCTTCCAGCCTAGCAGAGCATCTTCTTCACTATTTAGCATATGGAGGTTAAAGGCCTCTGCAGAGATTCCCACAGCCACACTAGGATGTACATATTTTCACAATCTACCCCAATTTCTTCCCTGAAATCATAGATTGAAGCCATGGGTGGTTTCTTTTCCTGAGTTTAAGGTATGATGCTTATGTAGTCTGTTACATTTCAAACTAGAAGTGCACAGTTGCAATTTAAATAGATGCAGCTGCAATTTAAATAGATGGCCTTTTAACTTACACCCTTGTAGAACCCCTCCAAGTCTCTCCCTCTTTTACACTGTGGGCAAGAGAGTGGTTTCCTTCTCCCATAGCATTGGCTTGGTGTATGGTGAAGGTCCCTTACTGTTCTCATGCCACTGGTTTAAGTGATAAAATCAGAAGACCACAATGTGTCTGCTCTTTCTAGGATGAAAATGTTTCAACATTTCTCTTCTTTTCTAGCAGCTCATTTAAAAATGATAAACAAGCATCTCATCACTCTTTTCCTCTGGGACCTTTTGCTCCAGATGAAAGAAAAAATTTCATCATTCTGTTCCCTAAATGACGCTTCTTCTGAGGAAGTCACTATGGCTTCAAACTCTTACATATGGTATTGTACATACATACTTAATGCTACGGTCCTGTGAGAGATGTTAGCAATTTATACCTCCATCTGCAATAAGTTATGACCACCTGCATCAGCTCAACCATGTTGCTGATGGGCGAGTCCTGCTCCATTCCTGCTGCCTTCCTAAATTATCATGTGTGGAAGGAGTCTAGTACCTTCAGAGATGGGAGTCAGGCTGCTATGACCTTCCATGAGAAATGTGGTTAATCAAGGGCACCATCCACTTCAGCAGAATGGGTCCGTTAAACTTTAGGGGAAAAACCGAGATCTGTTGGTGATTAATTTGAAAAAAAAGAGCATCAGTATTTGTAGGCTGAGTGACTTCTTACAGGCTATTCAGAGAGGTCTGCACAACATTATGGTTCCTCTTGTACTGTAGGTTTTTGCACACTTTGATGCTAAAGCTGTTGATGGGTCCTCTGTCAATGAAGATAGCCATCACTTGTCATGCATATTTCTAATTAAATCTAAATTAAATTTTCATTTGCAACAATGTATGACAATATTGCAGCTTTTTGCCACCCAATATTAAGACATCATAAAGTATATTTTAAATTACTACAGCAAGGAGTTTAAAATTTGATGGAATGAAGGGTTTGGAGAGCAGCAAAATTGCATTAATGTTTTTTAAATCCAGCAATACTCCTTACAGTGTTACACCCTTTAGACTGTAGATTTTCTCAATTTCTATTTTCTGGAGTTAAATCTGGGTCTGTAGATTTGATTCTTCCTCTTGTTTCACATTCATAGGAGTAAAAACTATTTTTGCTACTCAATGCAAAATCTTGGTTTTTGCATTTCCATAATGTCTTCCATATGAGAATCTCAAAGACCTTTGATATTAGTGATGGGGTTTTTCAGTACCCTTAGAGACAGGCAGCATCATGATCAGTGTCTGAATAATAAAAGTCAGGCAAGGAGACTTTGAATAACTTAACTAAGCAGACAATCAAGCTCATGGCATAGCCAGAAAGAGAATGTAGAGCTGCTACTTCCACAGGAGAACTGCTATTGTTTAATTTTATTTTCCCTCCAGTACCTAACTCCCCAAGAGATGTAATTTCAATCACTCTGAAATGATTTGTGTGTTTTATTAGAATCTATGCAACAGTTTTATCTAAAAGTTGAAGAAGAGAAAAAAGATGGGCTTGATTCCCAACTGCATTTTCACTTTTTTAAAATTAGAATTATTTTCCAGCCTGCTCACCCTGGAGAAGGTAAGACCTCTTCATGTAAGTAGGAGGGAAGGAGGGCTGGATGCTGCAGGGCTTCAAGCATGGCTTCTGGCCTCTCAGGCAGGCAGCACACATGAATCTTGCTATTCTACTCTCACATTATTATGTAAAAGTACAACAGGGTTTTTTCATCTTAGTCCTTTGCTGCTTTCATTTTCTAAAGAGACTTCAGGTCTGAATAGGCTGGCTTTGAAATATCCCTAATGAAGTGTAAGTGTTGGAAAGCTGGAGAGAAATGTTTAAACTCTATCAAGCAGAGGAGAAAAGTATTTAGATTTTTGATTGACCAAAAGATGCCATTAATTTTGTTAACTGAATGCAATTTTCAGTTTGTTTGTTAAAAAAAAAATTGTTCATGTAATTTTGCTCCTAGGCTTTAGTCATACATATTTGTTAAAGGTTAGGGCTGGGCCAGCCACTAGTCAAATGCCAGATGCTCCCTATTAACATCTCTTCCTTCCCAAAGGTGACGAGTAAGGGAATAAGGAAGAGAGAGTAATGGATTGGAAAAGAAAACTAAACCAGCTGTAATTAAATTAATAACCATAAAATGAAATATATACAAAACTAGTATCAAACTAAACCCTCCTGATGGCCCTTAATCTGCCGTTAACTTCAGAAAGTGCAGTGACTTAGACTGAGCTGAAAAGTAAAATCACTGCGCAGAATTAGTTGTGTTCTAGCTCAAACCAGGGCGATATTTTTCTCTGTGAAAACACTGGATTTCCTTACAGCTTCAGCTGGTTCCATTACCCTTAGGAACATGTGCTGGGGTGCACAAAAAGGCAGCAATAAAATTTTTTACTTATGTCACTTCATTGAGCCAGGTAATTCTGCAGAAGTGTAAGTCACTGTTGTATCCAGGTACATCTGGAAGGATGAGCCAGGACTTATGTTTCATCTGCAGTTGGGCTGATACTTCTTCACCTCCTTGGAATCTTCAATCAATTTTCAAAAAGATAGTTGTGGGTAGTGTTTTGTGGATAACCTAAGTCAAGACATTCTGGAAACTGATTGGAGTTTAACTCTGTTAAAAGGAATGAGAGAAAAGCATATTTGTTCTATTGTCCCATAGATATTTGGTGTCTTATATAAGTTGTTGCACAACTGGAAGCAAATTCATTCTGTCCATTTATCCCTAATGGTATAGCTAATCATTAAAGTCATTAAATGTTTCCCCTATTTATACCAGTCCTGTCGTGAGATCTCAGCTTGATTTCCAGACCTTGCAGATTAGTACAAGGTTACTGAGGTAAGTATGAATTACTTTGGAAGTCTAATTATTTTTCCTGCTCAAATAGTAGAACATACTGCAGTGCTGAAATTGGGGAGTGATTCACAGCAGATAATTTAACAGATTTTTACCCCCTTCTCCATGCAAATATTTTAAGCATCTTTTTTTTCTGCAATTTGCTTGCCTGCTTTTTCATATTATATAGTTACTTCTGTGTGAACAAGTTCAGGCCAGCTGATTATTAACAGTCTGCTCCATGTAGATCACTTTCATATTGTGTGTTTTTTTTTTCTTTTACAAAGACTGTCTGGCAATCTGCTCTTTTCTAATTCTAATGCAGCGTTGTAAATGCTTTAGTACAGGGGCTTTGTTCTCCCAGGCTAAAGGAGACAGAAAGATAGAAAGAAAATGTAGAAGATGAGTTCATCTTGAAAGCTTGACATTAAGATTTCTCCCTGGTCCTGGCATAAGAAAAAGCACTGAACATATAGACCCAGTGTTCAGCATTTCCTGACCCTTTTCAAACCCATGGAGGAACATATAATTTAGCCTTACTAGCTTTCACGGAAGTTGAGATCGCTTTCTCTACTGTCATAGTTACGCCATCTGATTGTGTGTGTGTTCCTTCACGTGATCTTGTTTGGAAGATTTTTCAGGTCCTTTTCTGGTTTATTTAATTCCTCTGAGTTTTGAATGTGGGTATAATTTTCTTAATCTCCATAGCCCCAGATCAGCAGCAGAAGCCATTTCATGTAAATGCCTTTTTAAATGCTGCATTCCTGAGAACAGCTATGTATTTTTAAGTGTCTTTTTCCCACCTCAAAAAGAATAAAACTGCTTTCTTGGGCCTGTGAGCAACCTGAGATGAATTTATGGTCTTGTGGTTCTTGTATTTGGCATAGTAGTTCCTTCTTCAATGCTTATAAGAATATTTTCACTCTCCTTTTTTTTTTTTTTTTTGCAGGGACAGTTCTTATGAAAGTAAAAAATGACCGACACTAAAGGGAGATAACAGCAACAAGATCATAAGGTTTTGTGTGAGTAATGGTATTACACTGGTTAAGGATTTTAAATTTAAAGTATGTCTGAAGGCTACATCTTTTGTTAGTTGAAATCTTGGAGCTGAGAAGAAAACAAGTAATGAAAACAATAAGCTGAAGTGTATGAACAGAGGAAAGAAGTAACTTGAGTTGTGAAGGGTCTTGGAAGGAGCTTAGATGTTAGGTGGAATGGCTCAGGACAGTGGTGAAGGAGATTTAGCAGGCATCAGAAAGTTGTGGGCTATAGTTATTGAATGGGCATTCAACATGTCTTACAGTATGGTTGTGTTAGTAACTGCTTGAGGTGCTACCTGACAAGGAAACACTGGGAAAAACACAACTGTTGCCGTTTCCGTGCTGTGGTTCTGCAGCCTTCTGTGGGTCAGAGGTTCATAGGTTGGGAAATAACTTGGGAAAAGTTTTTTTGGAGAGTTTACTGACAATCTCTTTTGGTGTGGTCAGAATTCCAGTGTGGTTTTTTTTTTACTAGCCCTCAGAGACGAGATCAGTAGTTAGAGAAAAATAAAAGGATGACTATTATGTTTCTACCACTTTAATAACAATGATTGTTTATCTTGCCTCAAGTGGCTTACAATTTAAATAGACTCTCCAGAAAAGCCTTGTTTTGATTTTGTAGGGCAGAAATAGATGTTCAGGATGATGGGATGTGCATTTAAAGATCATGTTCAGCAGAAACAGCTGGGAACTAAACTCTGAGCTCCTCATTCCCAGACTAGAGTTAAGACTGCAAGACTATTCTCCCTGTGTTTACAGATCCTTCACTGATGCAAATAAATGTTATGGTATGAAATGCATTTCAGCTGATTTACATCAAGAGGCAACTGACCTTTTATAAGACAACAACAAAACTTCAGTGTTTGATTATCCACTTGAAAACTACTTTGATTTCTTAATACAAGTACTATAATCCAGAAGAGAGCACATCCACTGCAGATGAAAATTCATCTTGCTTCATTCTGTTTCAGTTCTATCTTGTAGTAAGGTTACACAGAGAGAAGGCTACTTTTTCTTTGTTTTTTAATCGTATAACAGTCTGTTAGGGATTTGGATTCCATGCCTGTGATGTAGAACACTGGCATCTGTTAACCCTGGTAAGCTTGTTCCTTACAGAAAGACATACTCAATATAATTATGGGCTCGGGGAAGAAAATGAACAAAAACATTGCAAAATTAATTGCAGAACCATGCTCACTGAATAGAATTGATAATGAAAAACATGACATGGAAAGAAAAGTTAATGAAGAGAAGGATGATAGCAGAGTGACATTTAAGAAGAGGTGAGATTTGGATTTGATCTTTGTGGTTAAGAGTCAGTTGCTGTTACTTTTTATGATTCAACAATATTGAGGTTCAGCTATATGGGAGGTTCCTCTGTTGTCTGCATCTTTGAAAATGCTGTAAATAAACCTGAACTAGAGGGACTGCCATATGTATTTTGGACTCTTTTGTAATGCACATAATTTATTATTTTAGAGTGGTAGCCAGGAAAGGATCTGACTGAATTTTCTTTTTTTTTTTTTTTTTCCTTTTTTAAATAATTCTTCTTTGGTTGTTAGTAATGCTCACCAGCCGTTTGCCACTCCTGGTGAACTCTTGATACTTTCTTTTCTGAGAGTAATGCTTTTGGTGGCATTTTGACATGTTCAGCTGATTCTTTACCCAGCATTTAAGTAACTCATTGATCTTAAGTTTTCCTTTACAGGGATGAAAATTGAGAGCAGCATAGTGGTATGCAGCTAGCATGAGCGAGCCCAGGTTTGAATCCAGTGACAGAGTCCTCCCTCCCTCCAACTGACTCCTGAAAACATGCATCTGGGTTTCTGAGATGGCTGCTAGAGGTTGGCTAAATAATACAACCCATGTAGTCTTCACCCATGTGCTAGCAACGGCTGTTCTGCCCCAAGCTCTTGCACCAAAACATGGTGAACCTGTTGGGGAATTGTTTTGGCTTAAAAAGAAACTGGCAAATGCTTCTACTTTGTTTTTCAGCTAAATCATTTTTGGTTCTGGCTCACTGGATGGCTGCCAAATACTTACAACACTCTGGTACAATGGGCAAGAGCTGGCAGGAGGGATGTGAGGTTGTCATTTTATCCGAGCTCTGCTGTGGAAAAAGTTGTTGTGAAAAGGGAGGGGATGCCTTGAGATGTTTTGCCTCTGTTGCTACTGCTAGGTGCCAGAACAAACTTGCAATTCATTAAGATAAGTGGAAAACGCTTCTCAGCTCTGGAACTCTCATAAATCTTCCTCCTTCCTGGTTTTGAAATTATTAAAGAAAAAAAAAATTTTGTCTGATGATGACCACTCGTATAATTATATCCTTAGTATATTTTTTTCTCTGTATTTCTGTGTTTGCCTTCTCTGAGATTTTGCAGGTGCCTTTTAGCAAATGACACACTTGGAACACAAAGAGCTTTGTTGTTATAGAGGAAAACAACGCATCTGGCAATAATGTTATATATTTCATGGACTGTCTAAGTAGGTCAATCCTGACTGGGGTGGTGAGAACAAACTTGATTTCTGGTGAGGAGAAAAAAAGAGTCTGATGGCCTTCTCTGTGCTGAAGAGGGTGGAAAATAGCAAAGATGTTTTGCTGCCCTTGATAGATATTGAGAGGACGTAGCTAAACCTTTATTTAAATGTTTTAAACCTTTATTTAAATGTTTCTGGAGGGCTACACCTCTGTGATCCTCATTTTCTCCAGTGTTAGGCTAGGGTAGTTGAACTACCAATTAATGCAACTATATTAATAAAAAATTGAAATACCTAATGGAGAAGGAACGCTTTGTGATTTTTTTTTTTTAAATTTATTTATTTTAAAATAGAGATTCCTTTCCACTGTGTCTTGCTGACCAGGGCCAGGACCAATTGTATCTATCTACAACCTGAGCTGTGGGTGGTTTCCAGTTGTGCACTCAATCTCTTCTGAAGTGCAGAGTTCCCATTTTGATTTATGTTCATTTTATATTTTAATAATTTTTTCCTTTTTGATATATATATTTACAGGAATTTTAAAAATATATTTTTAAAAACTCTTCCATAAGGAACACTGGCTTTGGTCTTGACTCTGGCATTGTCTTAAAAGAGACATTACATGGTTAAGAAGGGGGTACGAGTATTTGGTGATAGCACAAAACTGAAAGCGCTCCAATACAACTGAACGTTATCAGGATTTATGGCTCTGTTCAGAATAAGGCAGAATTTTCCTCACTGCAAACTGCTTCACACTTAGACACTCTGCCAGCAGACAAAATTGGATTTTTTTTACAGCAGCCAAAGTATTGTATTTACATTACGTGAGGGTGTAATTAAGCCATTAAGCTGAAAGTTTCCGGGCTTGAGCGTACAAGGAGGACCCTGGAAAGAGTTAGAAAGATCGTATAGTGTGAAGACACTGTGCAACTGTCTGATGGGTGCCATCAGAATGGGCTGAGCTCAGCCGGAAGGCTTTTACAAAGGACGTAGGAATATCAGATACTGATGTTTCTACTGCCTTATTTTGACCTGCAAGAGATAGCATAATCTGTTATGATCAAAAGCATCGCTTGCTTGGCATGCAGGATCATTTAGACAGGTAAATGTCACACTTTCAAAACTCCAGGAAAATGGCAAACAAGGTGTGTTATCAGCTCCCTTATAAAGTTCTGATTTTAAATCACAGTTCTCCATCCTATTATATTTTCTGGCTGCTTTTGGCCTTAACCGCTACTAAATTACATGTCTGACTGCTGGGCTGGCTGGAGCCTGTCTTCTCTTCTTGTTCTTTGCCTGCTTCTGTAGATGCCCAAGGGAGGGAGGAAGGAAATAGCCTTGAAATGAGAAGGAAGGAGGTTAGGAGAGAGGTTCAGGAAATAACAGCTTCCTCTGACTTACATAACACTGTAGTTCTGGCCAATACTTTCATTAATGATTCAAGTGGTGGAACTGAGGGATTTCTAGACTTATGTAGTTTGTTAGATTTAAGTTAGAAGTCAAAATAATCTAGAGAGTTGAAGATGTGACTTAAAAGTCAGGATACTCTCCAGGAAGGAAAAGACAGAGGTTCAACATTTAGGCAGAACTAATCAACTGTTTCAGTATTTGAGTAGGGATATTGGCTAATAACAGTTTTGAAATAAAGGATCCAGCTTAGAGTTATAACTGATTATGAGTTGGGGTCAAGCCAAGGATGTCATCATGCTATGAATAAAGCGAATGTGTGTGTGGAGCAGAGCCTGAAAGATATGTGGAGTCAACTACGTAGAAACTCTGCTCCCTTCGGCAGTCTCGGCTGTAGTAGGCTGTCCACTTCTGGGCACTGTATATTGTGAAGAACATTGGCCAACTGGAGAAAGTGCAGCAGAAAGGAAAGAGAATGGTCAGTGACTTGAAACACAGGGAAAGTTTTAATAAACTGGTGTTTTAAGACCAAAGTAGAGGAAAACAAGACAAACAGGGACCTTGGGAACCATTGATCTGTTGAATAAGTGGGAAGAAATGAATGTGAAATAGGACATTATGGGTGACTTCTGTATCAAAGGGAGAATGATGCCTATTTAAAACTAGTTTTCTTAACCATACTGCTTATTCTTCAGTTTGTTCTCTGGTTTCTTGTAATTTTTCTGATTGTTCTGTAATGTCTCTATGAGCAGTAACTCTTGCTAATAAATGGCTTAATCTGGCTTCCTCCACAGACAAGGAGAGATTTGTATTGATTTCAGTGGGAAATGAATTAAGTCCATTTTCTTTAAACTTGGCACCAGTTGTCAACACTCAGAGGTATTCTCCAGGAGACAGTAAGTAATAGAAAATATGGGAATGAGCGTCTGATCGCATTGCCCAAAATATGCCCTGGGCTGCATGCAAATTAAATTAATATTTGTATAAACTGTCCAACATATCAAATTGTCCTTGTCCAGCAGTTTCTTCTCTTTGCTTGCTACTGTCCTGAACCACTTTATTTGCTTTACCTTCCCACCTGGGCCTTCAAGCTCTGTTGGCCCTTGTTTTGCTTGTGGCCTCAACAGTTTGTGGCCCTCTAATTGGGGATGGAATTCTCATTGTGCAATGGGTTTAATAAGTACCGTATGTCCTCGAGAAGTTTCCCTGTCCAGACCAGTCCTGTTCTTTTGTAGTTTGGATGATCTAGTTTCCTCCTTTAGCAGACTGCTGAGTTGAAAATACCCATGCAAATGGTCTCATTCCAGTGAGCACCAGTGATGAAGGCCTATTGCCTCTAACAGCTGGCTGTATGTCATTGTAAAACTGTAAATGCTCAAAACTTTTGCTCCCATTCCCAGGGGTTCCCCCATTAAAATGATTTTGCATTCACTACCTGCCAACAAGGCCTGTGAGTGAGCCAGAAATGCAGCAGATTAGGCATAACTATGGATTCTGAGTGGAATAGAGGGGTTGGATATTGAATTTTTAGCTGAAAAAAAAATGGGCCTTTCATGAGAAACAAAAACCCGAGTACCAAGTGCTCTGTGGGGTCTTTATATTGAACTGTAGTTCACAATTAACACCTCTACTGCTTTCTCACCATGGGAATAGAAATCCTCCAAAACGTTGATTGTGTTAAGGTTTGCCCTCCACATTTTGGAGATCTTCTTCCAGCCAGATCCTCTTATTTCTGTAGGCAGAATAAGTCATTGTGACTCTCTTTAAAAAGAAGCTGGGAATTAACTACACCATTCCAGTCTTTTCCCTAGGCTTGTAATCAATGGATCTGAAGTTTTAATCCTTTCAGTTTTACAGACCTGCAGAAATAAGTAATGAGAGAAAAGCCTCTTGTATATTTTCACCTTTAAGTACCCAACTTTTCAGTGTTATGAACAGACCAATTGTGTAGTACAACAGATGCTGTGGTCTTTCATCCTTCATAACAAGGAAGAAAAAGATGTCAATTACACATCTGCAACCTGGGAAGGTTTTCTAAGGAGTGAAGCTCTCTCTCTATAATGAATATTTATAATATTATTGTTTCAGTTCTTAATTATCACTAAGAGCGTATCTTTTCCATTTTTCTTCTATAACCTTTGCTTTTGAGCACAGCAATTTAATCTCTCCTGTCATAGGATTTGTTGGCACACACGAGCTTGTATTTCTAGCAACAGACCATTTCTTTTACACGATTTCTGTTTTCCTTTCCCTATGATAACTTGGCCTACATGGCAATGATTGCCTGCTGATGTTGAAATGTAGTGTCACTGTTTGTTTTGTTAAATCAGAATAATTATACTTTTCTGTTAGTGTTTTATGTAATACATACGAGGTATTTTTGTTTGACAGGTGGAGAGGGAGAGAACTTGCCATCTTTTATTTACTATTAAAATTCATTCAGTGTTGTGCTGTGTTGTCTTTGGAGCTATACTTACTTAGGTGCTTGATACTGGAGAGCTGTTAAGAATGAGATAATTGGCTGCTGCTTCAGTGCTGTGTAGCTTTGTGAGACCTGACACCAGGAGATAAATACAGAAAGAATATTTTGGTGGTTGACAGAATGGAAGAATTAAAATAGTTAAAAATGGGAAGACAAAGGCCACCAGTAACCTGTCAGTTTAGCCTTAACAAATGCTCCTTAGAGACATATTTTCAGTGGGAGTCCATAGAGGAGAACCTGAAAGGAAAACAACCCAAACTAAGCCAAGGCGGGGGAGCGCTTTCCTTCTTATTTGTGCTGGTTTTGTTCTGCTTTCATTTTTGAAGAGACAGAAGCCGGGAAAAAAAGCCCAACTACTATTCCCTTTCTGATAATCAGCCTATAAAGCCAGTAGCTAGTGCTATAAATAACAGCTGTATAACTGCTGAAAGGCCTGGAAACTTAAATGTGTGGTGATGTATGATAGAACATTAAGTGATGCCTTTAAAATATTATTGGTGATGTGTATTCTTTTTCTTAACATAACCCAGGAAGAAAATATGAAGGCCAAAAATAATTAAAAGGGGCCTTAGATGTCCTCAGCTTTTTCTTAAAGTGGAATTGAACTAGGAGCTTTATATATATGTGTATATATTTTTCCTGATATTTGACAGTATAAACTTCTTGAGGTTAACACCCTGTATTGTGAGTAGTCTAATATTATTCTTCAAGCAAGTGAAGGAAAACATGCCAATAGGATCACACTGAAATGTTTTAAAAATTACGTATTTCAACCAAATATAGATAGCAAGAGAGATGAAAGTACTACAAGCTTTTTGGTTGACATATTTCACTGTTTCTTCTTCCTACTTCACAATGCTTGACTTGAGCTGTATATGAAATGATGACATAGCCCATCGTTGAGGTTTGGAGATTTTGAAAAGAACTGGACCATGTTAAAGAAACAAAATTAAATAATTTTTGTAAGATTTCTCTGGGGTAATTCTTAGATCAGAGAGGCCATAAAGGGCAAGGAGTGCACATCTATATCAGAATACTTTCAGAATACCCCAAGCCCTGAAACAAGGGAAATTTCAGGAAAAATCCATGAATGATTAATTTCAGAAATACAGGAAGAACTGCAGAATAAAACCAATATTTGTTCAGAAACATCACAAATTGTAACTTCACAGTTAAATGGGTAAAAAACAACCAAATATCCACTGTCTGCCTTCTACCTGGTCTTTAGTTTGTTACCTAGCCTTAATTCTGACATTGCTTCACTTTTTAAAGCATGAAATTCCTCCGGTATTGTTTTATCTGTAATTATAGAAAGAGGCTGATGATGTGTGAGCAGCTCCTTGGTTTCTGGGATTCATACTCCACTTCCACCTCTCCAGACCTCGCTGTTCCCTGCAGAGCTCCCATATAACTTCCCTGTCAGCAGATCGCACCACTCCTCATATTGGGAGGCAAAGGTGAGTCAGCAACTGACATAACTGTATTTTCAGTGGAGGGAATGGAGCTTCTGCTGCTGTTGGGAAGGGTTGGGTGGGAATACTTGTGAGTTGGACAAGCTAGCTGGTGTGAAGCAACTTTTTCCTGGCAAATCTCATTATTGTGATCGTTCTCCCTTATAGCAGCATGTTTCAAGGAAACATGCTATGTAGCTAGGCTGGCCAGCTTGTGGCAATTTGAGGAGGTGCAATAGATGTCAAGTTATCTCCAATGTTGTTTTCAGCAGAACTTTGAAATCTGAGGGTGAGGGTCATGTGAGATCTGTCAAGAATCTGTCCATTGCAAGCACCCATGAGTTAGAGCATCTCTGTCCAGCAGATACCTGCCAGGTGTCATCCAGTACTGAGTAAGGGTTGTGTGTGCTCTGTGTGTGACCTGCTTTGTGGGTACTTGTAGACAGATTTTTTTCTGTCCTAAAACTGATTAAATCAAAACATTACAAGTTCCTACGTAGCCTCAAAAAATAACAGCTGTATAAAAAGCAGGACATTCATCGAACAGATTTTCAAGACATGCGAATGGTCTTCTCATTGATTCCTTTTCGTCTTCAGCCCTGAGGTCATATTTTGTCTATGTTTTGCTGAGAGCCTTGTAAGAACTCTATAAATAAATAGTTATAACTGTGCATTTGCATTTTCGTTGATTAAAATACCATGTAAATGTATTTAAAATGATATGCAAATGATACGAAGGCTCCAGGCATACATTTACAGCAAGACCCTCTGCATTGCAAAGGTTGTTAACAGAGCAAGAAATAAAAATAAATGAATCAAGTCATTACTGGATGACAATGAAGGAGACCTCTTACAGTGATAAAGTGGATTTAGGAAGAGGAGGGCAGATATGTTGATGAGGAATTCACTCTTTCCTGGTGACTATCATAAAGAATTTGGTATATCCTTCTGTCTTTCACTAAGGCTTGCTTCAGGAGTACAAGCTGTAACCCACATTATGTGCTCTACTAGAGTTCATGTGTTAGGACAACTAGCTGAAACATCAGATTTAGTAACATTTATTGAAGGAATTTATGATTTTAGTGGTTTCTTGGCTGGATTTTGACACCTCACAATTTGGTACATTAAATTGCGATGGGAACCTTTATGCTACGATACAAACACTTGGGGTTATGAAGTAAGAGCTGAGAATGTCTTTAAAATGTTATACACTATTGATGGATCTGTATTCATGAAGGGGTGGGTACGAATGCTCTGTTAGAATGGGGCTTAACATTCCAAAGCTCTCACTTTCTGCTCTGTTGATGTCATACTTAGGTTCCTTTTGAATCCATGTTTTCTTATTTTCTGTTACATGTGCATGTGGATGTACATATAAGGATGTACACATGTATGTCAGTGTGAACGTATGAAAGGCAGAGAGTGCTGCTTTCCTGAATCTGTAAGCAACAGAAGGCCAAACACTGCAGGATTACAGCATTTAGACAATTTCTTAGTGGATTTAAATTTCCATATAAAAACCTAGTAGATGAGAATCTTTGGTTCACTCTGCACTCTCTACACTTGTTCTTATAGTTAACCGGCTTTAGATCTGCCTTTGGTCACTGGCTTGAGGAAGGGCATCAACAAGCCACCCAGTTTTGCAGTAGTTTGTTAGAGGGAGGAACAGGGACTTCTGTGTTAACAGAGAAGTCAAAACTTGCTTAAGCCTTCCTAGCTAGCACAGAAAATTCTCATCAACATAATACCTGCTGAAGGATTGTAAGTTTAAGTTAATTGTGGATAAGACAGCTGAATGTCAGAATAAAGTACTTCATCAGATATTTTTATTTAAGCAAGAACAAAACTGTGATCCTGATTTTAACCTTAACCTTTGCGTAGTCATTGACTTATCTCACCAGTGAGCTAAATATCGGTCATTGCAGCAGGAAGAAAAGAGACACATTTCTTTCCTAGGTTTGGAAGTTTTAGAAAGGGTAAATGTGACCTTTACGATATCTATCTTTTTGTCCTCAAAAAAAGGCTCGGCGCTTCTGGGATGCAACAGGATAAGTCAGATACAATATGCCGTGGAGCTGATCAAATTCTGTGGCAACTGGATGCACAAGTTAAGAGCTGACTCGGCAGGTACTGTTCCCAAGGCAGCTAATTGTTTCACAGCAGCTTTTCTTTTATTTGCTCTTTTTTTAAGAACAGTTTTCCTGGGTGACAGAGAAGCTAATGCAAATATGCATAATGAGCATTGCTTTAGGTTTCATGCAGGACACAGGGCTTCCCTAACAGCATGTGAAAGCTTGAGACGTTTCCCACAGCTCATACTGAACTAGAATCAGACCTGTGGTAAGATTTGGCTTTAGATAAGAATAAATGAACCCCCCTGAGAAAAAGCCAGGTTATGTGGCAGGTACCTCCTGAGGTCAGCCACCACTAACATGAGGGAGATTAGGAGAAATTCCTTTTATGATTTAGTTAGGTATTCTTTTTTCTGCCCTGAATGCTATCTTGATTAAATTAACTGTGGAAAAACTGCCAAGGTCTTTAAGACATATAGAACAAGGTACGCCAATAAAATCAAAAGGTATGTTAGTAAAGTTCAGCATGTTTGTACTAATAAAATCAGTGATTCAAGAAACTCACACTTCTGCAGTCTTTGAATGAGAGAACTTGTTCCCTAGGTGTGAGTGAGTCACATTGCATGCGTATCCAGACATTTCAGGGTTTTATAGGCTAATGTTGTGCCACTGAGCTCAGAAGAAATACAGAGAGGGGGCGAAAAAAAATACCTACCAAGTTGCACATATTTTTCGGAGGGAAGGAAATCTGTAGAGGAATTAATCAACTTTGACTAGTATATTTAAATTGGTTGCAGTGATAACAGAACGAGACATTATTAACAGATAAAGGGGTTCTTAGTTACACACTTAAAAGCTTATTTAAAGAGCCTAGATTAGATCATAGATCAACAGAGCCTCACTGGAAAGAGCAGTCTTGTCTTACACATAGGGCTCCACACTGCAGCACTTAACTGAGACTTTGGTGAGATAAAGCTGTTTGGCTTTAAAGTCAACCTTGAAATGACTTTCCCTTTAAAAAAACCCGACTTTGATTATGTATTTGGTTTGCATGTTAAATAAGCTGCTCTGCTAAAAATATACCCCTGCAAGGAGCTTATGTCACCTCCCCCCCAAACGTTTGACAGATAGTGAGAGACAGGGAAGGCAGAAGAGACAATATTAGGAAACCAAGTTTTAATTAGGGATGAGATGAATTGGAAAGTTTGTATTAAATTATCTAACACCTAGAAGACAAAGGCATTAGCTTTTAGATTATAGTTAGCAAATCTATGACAGCTACAGGCCAGATCTACAGGTAACATAATCACACACTGGCTGGTGGACTTTGTTCATTCTGTGCTATTTCACACCAGCTTCCGGTGTAAGCCTTGTGACCTTTTATTCTGAAAAAACACAACAAAGTCAGCTAGAAAACCTACCACCACTGAGGCTAGCTCCTTCACCCCATTCCCACTGCGCACCTTCAAAACCAGGGGCAGACTTGGCTATCCTGGGGAAAGAGTTGGACCTTCAAAGACCTGATGTGCAGATGTGTTGGCCAACCCTGGACCTGCAGACAGCACACGCTGTGGAGTGACAAGTGCAATGGAGGTGTGTTTCTTCCTGCCCTGTTGTAAAAGGATATGCTCTCCAGAGAAATCCAGGCACTGTCAGAACTGGCACCTTTCTCAGGAGTTAACAGGAGGCAAAGCTCTGAAATGCCAGATTACCAGTAAATTCTCTCAACTCATTTCTCTGGTTGTAGATACTTACCCCAGGAGACCTCAAAGGACCTTTTTATTGTTCTAAAGAACTTGTTGGAATAATTTAAATAGAGAGGAACACCATGTGCTCTGGATGGGAAGTGAAGGAACCATGATAGGGTTGTTATTTTACTAGAAGGTAATGGATGAAGAATAGGGAGTGTTTAAATTTAGAACTCTTCACCACTGATCAAAACTCCAGCTCTGCCCAAGGGCTGTGGAGAGTGGGGCAGTTTTCAAAAGCCTATTATTTCTGGTTTACTGCATTGTGACTTTTTTTTTTGGTGTAATCTCCTCAACAAAACAGGGATCAAAATGGAAAAGGAAACCTCAACAATACAGCCCAGCCCCTGGGGAAGCAAGGCTGATTAATGGACAATTTTATGGCTCATTTGTAAAAAGGGAAATTCTAACAGAGTACTGTTTATTTTGTCCATATGATTCATATCAGCATTTCCGGAAGTGGAAAAAAAAATTAAAAATCTTTGAATGTCTTGAATAGCTTGGGAAAACAAGCAGATAGCTTATGGATATCTGCAATGAAGAGCACAAATGAGTGGAGGATTTATTACAAGCATTACATGTACTAGGGTGGTCAGACTCCAGTAGATTTTTCCTTTAAGCTCATCTTCTTCCTATCAATTTAATCCTAAATGATACTTTGGAGATGAGCTTCCCTCCTCTAAGAGGAGCAGTGTTTGCAGACCTACAGGTCTGCAGCTGGTTTTGGGGGTTTAATAACTCTTTGGAGTCTGTATCTCTTTGTGTACTTGAGGTGCTATGGTTAGATTTGTAGCACTGTTTTTGAAGTCTGGAATTAGAATAGCAGCAATGGGCAGTCCTGCATTTCTGGATCTCAATAAAAAAGTTTAAGAGGCTCTGGCCGCCTTTTTTTCTGGAGTTTTGATTAATTGTTACCCATTACAATGTCCCTATCCCTGCTGCTGCCTCAGAAAATAAAAAAGAAAATAAAAAGGAAAACAGATGGAAAGAGTTAGATTAGCCTCTGCCAAATTGTACATAGAGTGGCTGTCTTTGGCATGGAACTGATAGGCCTGCGACTTCTAGATTGTTTTCAGATGTGTTATGGCTATAATGAGATGTCACCTGACTGGGAATCACACACTGGGAAGAGTAAAAGGTGAAAGAGAAAAATCAGAAACAAAGCAGAGGCATCATACAAGAAAGAGTGAGCTGGGAGAATATTGGTAGAAATGAACAGAAGTATCAAATACCTCCTAGATTTTGCCAAAAATAACAAGCAAGGGATCTAAGTACACAAAGATCCATATGTGAATGGGTACAAACATACATTGCATCCATTTGGTGAGGCTTGAGAATAGTGGAAGTTCACTGGAGTGAAAAGCTGCACTTGTGCTTACCACCACTACCCCCTGCATCACAGATGTTAAAGTTCATTTAAAGCTACAGTTATCAGCAGTGAGATTTGCTTCTCTTGGGATATGTGCACCTAAGTTATGTTTCCTTTGGTGAGAAGCTGGAGAACCTCAGGTTGAATGTGAAACCTGTAGTAAATACATTCTTACTAAATGTATGCAGAAACTTGACTCTTTACAGATGCCTTTATTTTTCATAGATGCTGGAGTTTGATTGTTTTCACAGGACAGAGTTTGGAAAGGATGACTGGAGATTGTCTAGTCCAACTTCCAAAGGAGGGTCAGCTACGGCATGTTGCCCATACCCAACACGGTTCTGATTATCTCCAGGGATTGAGGCTCCACATCATCTCTGGGTAGCTTGTTCCACTGTTCAGCCACCCTCACAGAAGTGATCTCTTATGTTTGAATAGAATTTCCTGCATTTCAACTGGTGCCTGTTGCGTCCCGTCTGGTCATCTCTCACTGGATATTGCTGAGAAAAGCTTGTCTCCATCTTCTTAATCTGTCCCATCAGCTATTTATGCCCACTGATAAGATCCCCCCCACACCTTGTCTTCTCCAGATGGAACAACCCCAGCCCTCTATGCCACCGATCTCAACCCTGAGCTGGGCAATGCAGCTCACTTCCAGTCCATCTCACTGTCC
>JAVSBS010019983.1:196394-262609 GCA_033124195.1 Coracias cyanogaster
ATGGGAAGTAGAGAATAAATCTTTGTTTTCCTTTGCTTCTGCATGTGGATTTGCTTGGCTTTGCTTCTGTTATTACTGTTTTTGTTTTACACACAATGGCTTGGTTTTTTTATTTTTTTCCATCTTACTTTCCTTCCCCTTTTTGCTCTGCTGAGGAGGCAGAGGAAAAACGGGAGAGTGATAGAACAGCTTGGTGGGCACCTGGCACACAGCCAAGGTTAACCCACCACACGGTGTACCCATTGATCTTATCTTACAAGTTATTGATGTAGGAAAGAACAATTTTCATAAAGGTGTGACACTAGAGATCTTAACCACCTCCCTTTCAAGACCAAGCTCTTTGAATCCCAGTAATTTATATTAACAAAGGAATCAAGTAAACAGTAGTAACATACTTTTTCTTTCCAACTGATGAATTCTATGGTATCAAGACAACTTATGTAGTATTTCAGTGCAGTGCATACATCCATGAGTTGTAAGTTTTTGTAGACTGCCAAGAATATATCTGCACAGTATATAATTTCAAAGCATCTGCCTCAAGCAGTACTCGGGTATTTACATATTGCTGTTCTCTCTATTCAGAAACTGTTTTCTGTAAATGTTAGTAACACTGTTAGCTGGATTAAAGAGTAACAAAGTATGATATTCTTACCTTTGTTAACAAAACCACCCATCCCTAAAAAGTATCAATACTTCAAAATAAATTAAAGCATACTCAGTCAGTGTTGGCTTGCATAAAAAACAGAATGAGAAACAGTAGTACTGAGAATAGCCATAGACTATGGGCAGTGAGAGGGAATGAGAGTTGGCCTACAGAGAGCTTTGCAAAAATTCCTTTCATTTAACAGGGTATATTTATAACATATGCTGTTCCTGGAAAAATGTTTTGAGTTTTTTTTTTGATGACTCTATGATAATATAGCGGTAATAGATGTCTGAATATTTCAGAGGAAATAAATCTTTTCTTTCATTGGCTATCTTACATACCTATGCCCCCCACCCCCTATATATATATTTTTTTTTTTTTTTTTCTGATCCCAAGTGGCTTATTCTGGCCATGAATCAATAAAACTCCTAAACATTTTGAGGTCAAAAGATCTTTTGTATGTACATTCTGATCTAGAAGAATCTGCTAGCTCCATACTTGTTCACTGAAACACCTCAGGCTAGTGGGCATCAAGCAACAGGGAGAGCACTCTGTTCAAGAGTTTGGCTTTCCGCAGGAAAATACCTGGAAAACTCTGAGAGTAAAATAACTTTCCTTCAGCTACACAAATTGGAACTATTTAATTTTGAAGACAGAATGTGCTTGCTTAGCATTAGAGTTACTGGCATATAACTTATTTTGTAGAATTGTAATTTGAACTGCAATGAAAATTTTGAATTTAAGTCACTTTTTTGTCATTTAAAATATCGTGGTATTTTTTCTTAGAATGCTCATTTTCATAATGGGTGCAGAACATGATAACAATACATTGTATCTATTAACTGTTGGTCTACAAAACTAGTAATGGAAACATTTAGGAAAGAATTTAAATGGCTTGTACTGTACGGACATCAATATGAAATTGATGACTTTTTTATCACAAACATTTGAATGACTGGCTGGTACATCTACTCTTGCAACAAGATTTATGGTGCTATTGGCTGGATGTGTTGAAGAAACTCTTCTCATGCCACATCCTGTGGCATTAAACATCTTTGTGTCTTTGTGAAAGCAAGCCATGTTCATGGAGTTCCTCCTCTCAAGGCAAGTGAGGAAGATGGCAGAGAGGGAGAAACTGAGCCTGGCCGTGTTTCTTTTTTTTTTTTTTTCTTCCTCTGGATCTACCAGATCTGAATTCTTATGATGCAAGCATGAAAGACTGTGTAGTTCTCCGGTTATTTTCTACCAAAACTTTTTCAATTAAATAAGGAAAATTGACTGATTTAATTAATGACCCATTTTCTATTATTTTAAGTGTTTTCTATTTAGTAAATAATATACAGTTCTCTTGGAAGGGAGAGGTTTGTTTCCACTGTGCATGCTGGATGTGCGTGAGGGAAAAGACTTCTGCAGTAGTGATGACTGCAGAGTGTATGTGTTCTGTAAATCTTTGACCCCTGTTTAATAATCCAAAGGTAAAACAGTACAGAGTCTACCTGAGTAGTGATGGGGATTTGCAACAGGATTATGTTGGCATGCTTCCAAATCATGTAGTTATACAGTTAATTCATTTTTTGTTAGTGTTAATAGAAATGTTTGGTTTATTAATTTAAAACAATTTATAATTAATAAAATAGGAACAGCAGATTCTGTGATAGGATTATGTCACTCACATGGTGATGTTTTTTCTTTAATTCACTCAGGTAAATTAAAACACTTTCTGCAATTTAAAATCTGCTTCCCTTCTGAGTTCTCTAGGTTGGCAAGTGATGCTAATGAAAAGCATTTTGGTTTAACTAGGGAAACACTTTCACCATTAGCAATCACATCACATGTGATTTGTAAGTACATTGGGTAGCTAAAGTGCAGTAGGTGCTCTTTTAAAAATCTTTTCACGTGGACATCCTAAGGAATACATGAGTCCTTGAGTTTTCTTACTGGGAGAACTAGCTTCCAGTGCCCAAGGCATTGGAGATGTAGCTCAGGGTATTGAGAAATACTCTTTCCAGAAGATCTCATATTATTCAAAACCACTATGAGCATTGCCTTCAGTGGGACAGTTAAAAGCCTTGATTCTATGGAAAGACCACATGCAGAAGTACGTTGTTCTTGCTGCTTGTTATTAATGCACTTTGTTCAGTCTACAAAGGCAGCATGCAAAGCTTTGCATGGCTGAAGCTTCCTTGTGTTCTAACACTGACTAGGTAGCTTTTGGATTTTTTTTTTTTTCCCCCACCCATTTGCCTTTGTCTGCTGGTCTCGAACATGATACTAATTGCCACTTGCTGTTTGGATCAGTGTTCTCATTGGAGCTCAGGCCATTACTCAGAGCATAATAAAGAATAAATCAAATTGGTAATGTAGGCTTTTTAAAATGTTTTGAGGCTGTCCCTCATGATGACCTCACTGGAATTAGTTAATGAAAATTTTGCTTTGGGTTTCTGTGTTGGTGTATATATATATATTAATCTAGCAAGAAGGAGGTCCTATAACTGCAAGGAGGTTTTCATTTTTTTCCACTTTGGTTTTAATATTAATTCCCGGGGGAGAAAGACAGACCTTACCTCTTCCTGTAGCTGAGCTCTCTACAATTGTCATGCTTTATATTTTGCACTGGCCTGAACCAACTATATGTGTATCTATAGAAGGCAGTAACTGTAAGCCAAAAGAAAACCTTTTATTTAAGACCAGTTCAGTCATCGATTTTGGGGTCACATAAGTGGAACACCTTATAGACAGCATAGACACAAGCATTTCAGTTTTAGTTAACCACTGCATACTGCCTGAGGACATGTATTACTCAGATAGCACTATAGTTTACTGTACTTGTGCTGATTTCTCTTTTCTATATGCTGGGTATATATTCTGCATATATAATGAAATTTTATCTTCTTTTGCTGGAACTATGTACAGGCTGGGATTGAGTTAATTTTCTTCTTAGCAACCCACACTGTGCTGTGTTTGGATTTGTGACTAAAACAGTATTGATAACACAGCCTGTGTTTTGGCTGACGCTGGGGAAGCACTTCTCAGCAACAGGGCTTTTTTTTTTTTTTCTCCCCACTCACAAGCACGTAGGCTGGGGTTGTGCAAGAGCTCAGGAATTAATTCAGTTGGGACAGCTGGCTTGAGTTAACCAGAGGGATATTCTATTCTATAAAACATCATCCTTAGCAATAAAAACTGTGAGGGTTGGTCCTGCAGGTAGCCATTGATCAGAGACTGGCTAGTTATTGGTCTGCTTGTGGGAGCTAGGGGGCAAATGAACAACTGGGTGGTGCATAGTTGCTGGCTGGTGTCAACCCGCCACTGACTATTACAACTCCTGTATCCAGGAATAGTATCTTGCATCTTCCACTGCCAGCTGAGCATTTGCAGGCATCCCTGAAGTGAGGACAGAGTATCAGCTTGGCTTTGGAAATAATATATTTTATGAAAGTAGGGGAGAATAGTCTATGGGAGTGTAGTGGGAACTGCAGAAGACTAGAATTGGGTTTACCATAATAAAGGTGGTGCTTGAGGGAGGTGTGATTTGAAGATGGGGGGGGGTGGGGAAAGATAACCAAGACAACGGGAGTACAGGAACATCATTTTATTTGGTGTTCTTAGAAGGAACTCGTAGAAAAAATACTAAGAACCATGATAATAAGCTATCCTCATAACAGGTGTTTTTAGCAACTCAGAAATTCATAGGTGGCTTAATTATATTTTCAGGTGAAAAAAATTCAAGAAGCAACAAAAATTAACAAGTTTGGGCTTTTTTAGCAGCTAGAATTACTTAGTAGCTGTTTTGTATCTCATGAAGGACCTTCTGTTCTGCCATAACTAAAGAAGTCGTTATGATTCCACCTACCAAAATCAAGGAGGTTGTCAGTTTGCATAGATACACAAGTACTAGTTAGCATGCTTTCTTTCAGACTGAAGATTTCTACAGTGAATTAATAGGTGTGAAATTACAGTTGTGGGAGCACCCTCCAAGAAAGACAGATATCACATAGAACAGAAAATGCAGAATTCAGAAACAATTAATTACTACTACCATTTATTCACAACTATAATATATATTTTTATTTTTTTGACTTTTAAAAATGGATGTTCTAGAAAAGATTGCCTTCAGATAACCTTTTAATCTGTGTTGCAGTTTGTTCCTGGGAATATGGTATATCTTATTAGTAGTTTTCACAGAATTATAGAATGGGAATTGAGGGGGAGATTGAAGATTGTTTAGTCCCAGCTGCTCTGCTCAAAGTGGGTTTGACTAGAGAGCATCATTCAGGGCTGTGTCCAGTTTGGCTTAGAATTTCTCCAAGGCTGGCAATCCAAAAACGTATCTGGGCAACTTATTCCCGTTTCAGCATGGTCACAGTATGATAAAATGCCATTTCCTATGCTTCTATTCATGCCCATTGCCTCTTGTCCTTTGACTGGGTATCGCTGAGAAGCCTCTGGCTCCACCTTCAAATCCTGCTGTCAGATTTTTAAATGCATTGACAGGATCTCCCCTGAGCCTTCTCTTCTCCAGGCTGAGCAGTTGCAGCTCTCTTAGCCTCTTTCCCTATGTCAGATGGCCCAAGCCCTTCATCATCTTCATAACCTTTTGGTGGACATGGTCCAGTGCATCCATGTCACGCTTTTACTGGGGAGCCCAGAACTGGACCCAGCACTCTGGGTTTGATCTCACCGGTACTAATAGAGGGGAAGGGTCATCTCCTCACATGACCTCCTGGCAGTGCTCTTCCTTATACAGCCAGGGTTCTGTTGGCCTTCAAGTGCATGTTGCTGTCTCATGTTCAGCTTCTTGTCCACCAGGACCCCCAAGTCCTTGTGTGCAAGTCTGCTTTCTAACTGATCAGTCCCCAACCTGTACTGTTGCATGCATCAAAACAACATTTAGGTTGGGAATTACATCTTCTGTTTATAAACAATTTTAAAATATATCTCAAAAATACATGCTTTCATTTTATTATATCTGTCAAGGTTTTATACCTTTTCATAAGCGTTCACTTACAGATAGGAATTTGAGCTGGGTGGTCTGATCCAATGCTTATGTTCCAAATGCAATTAAAAACAAACAAAACTCCACAGCCATATCCAAGCATGGTCACAAATATACACACTAGGAAATGTTGGGTTTTTTTTTATTTTCAAACTTTAGTTATGACTTTGGAAGGTAAAGCAATGGAGTACTACCTTTAATCAAATATCTGGACTTCAGTGACAGAATTTTACAATGGATTTTTCCATGTAGCTGAAAATTCACTTGAATTGCCCCAGCAGAGGCTATTCACATTATCTTGTGTGTTTTGTCATTTATCCTACTACTTATCCCTTCTATCTAATTTTGTTTGCTTATATATATATATTTTTTGCTTTACCTTGTGTACTACAGGAGATATTATAAGCATTCTCAGCCATCAGTCTTCTCCCAAGCAGTTTTTAACCTCTGGAAAAAAGTTCTTTGCCATTTAAAGTCATCATAATAACTGAAGAAATGGTCCATCTTCATAATGGTTTCATTGCTCTTTTTGTGGATTTTTCTTCTGTATGATAATAAAATTATAACTGAAATGTCATTTCTTCTGTGAGTACTGCCTGTGAGTATAGGCACATTGCCCGGTTGTGCAGAGATGAGGTCAGGAAGGCTAAGGCACAGCTGAAGCTGAATTTGGCAAGGGATGCAGATAAAAACAAGAAGGGCTTCTACAGGTATGTAAACCAGAAAAGGAAGGTCAAAGAAAGCGTACCCCTCCCTGATGAGCAGCAATGGAGAATTAGTAACAACAGATGAGGAGAAGGCAGAGGTCCTTAACTGTTTTGCCTCAGTTTTCACTGGCAACTTCTCTCCAGCCAGCTCTTACGTTGGTGGCCTGTGGGACAGGGACCAGGAAGACAAATTCCCTCCCACCATAAGTAAGGACAGGGTTTGGGACTATCTGAGGAACCTAAACACATGTGAGTGAGTCCATGGGACCTGATGAGATGCATCCCAGAGTACTTAGGGAATTGGCTGATGCAGTTGCCAGGCCACTTTCCTTAATATTTGAAAAGTTATGGCAGTCAGGTGAAGTCTCTAGTGACTGGAAAAAAGGAAACAGCACACTCATTTTTAAAAAGGGTAGAAAGTAAGACTCCAGGAACTACCAGCCTCTCAGCCTAACCTTTGTGTCTGGGAACATTGTGGAACAGATCCTCCTAGAAGATATGTGAAGGCACATGGAGGACAGGGAGGCAATTCAAGACAATCAGCATGGCTTCACTTAGGGGCAAGTCTTGCCTGACCAGTCTAGTGGCTTTCTACAATGAAGTAACTACATCAGGGGACAAGGGAAGAGCTACGGATGTCATCTGTCTGGACTTCTGCAAGGCCTTTGACATGGTCCCCCACAACATCCTTCTCTCTAACTTAGAGACATACAGGTTTGATGAGTGGACTGTTTAGTGAATAAGAAATTGGCTGGATTGTCGCATTCGGAGAGTAGTGGTCAACAGCTCGATGTCCAGATGGAAAAAGGTGACAAGTAGTGTCCCTCAGGGGTCCGTACTAGGACTGGTGTTGTTTAATATCTTCATTAATGATATTGACAGTGGCGGTGAGTGCACCCTCAGCAAATTTGCTGATGACACCAAGCTTGGTGGTGCAGTTGATGTGCCAGAGGGATGGAATGACATCCAGAGTGACCTGGATAGGCTGGAGAGGTGGGCCCAGGTGAACCTCATGAGGTTCAACAAGGCCAAGTGCAGGGTCCTGCACCTGGGATGGGGTATTCAACATTACCAATATAGGCTGGGAGAGGACATGCTAGAGAGCAGCCCTGTGGAGAAAGACTTGGAGGTACTAGCGGATGAAAAGCTGGACATGAGCAGCCAATATGCAATTGCAGCCTAGAAGGCCAATCGCATCCTGGGCTGCATCAAAAGAAGTGTGGCCAGCAGATCAAGAGAGGTGATTCTGCCCCTCTGCTCTGCCCTCGTAAAACCTCACCTGGAGTATTGCATCCAGCTCTGGAGCCTCCAACACAAGAAGGACGTGGACCTGTTGGAGCATTTCCAGGAGAGCCATGAAAATAATTAGAGAGCTGGAGCACCTCTCCTACGAAGACAGGCTGAGAGAGTTGGGGTTGTTCAGCCTGGAGAACCTTATAGAGACCTTCCAGTACCTTAAAGGGCCCTATAAGAAGTCAGGGGAAGATCTGTTCTCAAGGTAGAGACAGGACAAGGGGCAATGGTTTTAAGCTGGAGAAGGGTAGATTTAGGTTAGACATTAGGAAGAAGTTCTTTAATATGAGGGTGGTTATTGCTGGACCAGGTTGCCCAGAGAGGTGGTGGAGGCCCCATCCCTGGAGACATTCGAAGTCAGACTTTTTAAGGCTCTGAGATACCTGACCTAGTTGGAGATGTCCCTGCTTATTGTAGAGGGGTTGGACTAGATGGCCTTTAGAGGCCCCTTCCAACCCAATACGTTCTATGATTTAATGATCTAGAAAAGTACTGAGAAAAATCAGTGTCAGGAAATAGTTAACATGAAATAAATAAAATTGGAGGATGAAACTAAAGAGATCAAGTTATATTTAAAAAGCCACAAAAATAAAGGAAAGAAAAATACTATTATAATTTTGACTATTTAATCCGTGGCTACAATTGTGTGAATTTGCAGGTGTTAAATTATCCAGAGAATGGCTTGCAAAGTTTTATATTGTCAGTAGAAGCATATTGTGCATTTCATGGAAGAAAAAAAGCAATGTTTAACAGACTGCAGCTTTCAAACAATATGTATTCTCTAGTTCACATCATATCTTATGTGAATGCAAGATATAATGCTGATCAGATTTAATTTATATTGTGTTTTATGACTGTGATAAAACAGAAAATAAAAATAGCAACATGAATGTTTAGTCATATTATTTTTCATGGACAGGAAGCCTTCAATGAAATTACTTGGTTGCTGTGTTAGAGGGAATAGATTAGTTTAAAAAAAAAAAAAAAGATTTGGAGTGCCCTACGTCTGATTTACATGAAATATATGGAAGTACTTTCACTGTTAATTTGCTCTGAAATTATGAAAGAAAATGGTATGTAATGTCCCTCCAAGTGCTTTTGTTATTATCAATTTAATTTACCATTGTTTCTCTGAAATAAATTTTTTAAAAAAAAGACATAGCAGATTTATGATTTTGTTACATGTTAAACCTTCTATTGCTTTTGAAATATATTTGATTATACAGAAGGGGTTAAAAGCCTGTTTTCTAAAGAAAAAAATGTATTTTTATCTTCTTCCCCCCTTCCAACAACTCAATTCTGAGTTACCAGTCTTTTCTTGTATAAATTCTTCACATTTCACATGGAACATTTATTAATTTGGTGTCACTTTTATTATTCTGTTGTATAAAATAAAAAGCAGACTGAGCTGACCAGTGCATATTTTCTATGGTTATTCAGTGCGCACAAAAAAATCTGTTGGGAACTGTTCCGTTTGCTCAAGGCTGTGCCACTTCAGTGGCTAAAAAGGATACAAAAGTGTTCCTGACCCAGTTCTGTCTGGGTATTTTTCAGACACTTGGAGACTGGTTTTGGGGGACAGGTTGGGGAGAGTGTTTGGGGTGGGTTTTTTGTGTGTTGGTCAGTTTTGGTTTGTTTGGTTGTTGGATTTTTTTTGTTTTTTCCATTTTAAGATTTCATAAACATGTTCACCTTTGTCTTACTCTGCATTCCTGGATTCCTGGCTGATGTCCTGTCATTTCAATGTGTCCTTCTGCAGGTTGCTAAATGTGCTGTGCTGTGAGCTCAATACCCTTTTACTTTTGGAGACTCAGTACAAAGTGTCACAAGTTTTACTGACTGCTCAGGAGGAAAATGTCACAGAAACTTCAGAAGGACCAGGGTAAGAAGTGACTGGTGTGAATGTTAACTATCAGACTTTTTTGCTGAGAACAAACACGTGAATACTATAGTGGCTTTAAACATACAAATACTCTCACTGAAGTTTGCTTCTAATGTGCCTGAGTTTACTTACATGCAGTTTTGTCATCAATCTTAAATTATGGAAAGATACAACAGTCTTGTTCTTTCTCCCACATCCACCTCAAAAGTGGGGGTTGGACTAGATGCTCTCCAGAGGTCCCTTCCAACCCTACCCTACCATTCTGTGAAAAAAAGCAAATACTTTTCTCTTCTATTTTTTTTTTTGTATTAATGTTATTTATTTAAAGAAAAAGTGCAAAATTTGTGATTGTAAATATAACTTTTTATTTTATATTATTCTTCTATGTCATATGTACAATATAAAATTAGGGTATTGTTTTCATATTTATGAATTAGGCATCGTAAGTACTTTGATATTTTGGGTTTCTTAATTTATTTATAACTTAGTTGTCTCTCCAACTTCTGTGGTTTTCCATTACAAGCTTCTAAATAAAATTGTACAATATGTGCTTTCAAAAGAAAAAGTATGGTTTGGGGTCAAAAGTGGACAGTCATTTAGTCACAGACATTTTGTCCTTTCTCTCGGCATGCTGAATTTTAAGAACTTTCCTATTACTGTTTGCTATATAGGACCAGTACAGAGTTTGAATCAATCAGTACTGGTGAAATCTCAGCAGTTATAGATGATTGATATTTACTATTTGAGAATGAAATGTACTATTTCCTCGCTAAGGAAAAAGTTTTAAGAAACTTGGTGAATTAAACTTGATTTTTATTCCTTTTAAGAAATTTTGTACCTTGAGTTACACTGACTTCAGACAGCAGGTTGGCTGCATGTTAAGTTATGGATAACTCTGCTTATTTGTGACAGCAGAAATTTGCTGATGGGCCAACCAAGGAGCAAATTTTGATGATCCATTGATGGTTTCTGGCTTAATTACTGAGTGTGTGGGCATAACAAAGCTTGCAAAGTTTTCTACTCTTCTGCCCAGTAACTGCTCAGATGTTTCCAATCAGCAGTGGGTAGGGAAGTACAAATTAGAAAAAGGCTTGCAGGCATCTCAGAATTTTTCATGTTTCTGTTTATCTCTTTATGCCTACTTGTTTTCCAGGTTGTGTTTTAACTCCAATATGTCTCCTTGCTCATTGAAGTTTTCTGAATTAAACAGCTGGTAAATCAAAGTAATTCTGATTTTTGGAGTATTTTGAGTTTTGTTTTTTATTTTTCCTCAGAGATTTTATAATTGATGGTCTTTCAGTGGAGAGGAACCATATTCTTGTAAGGATGAATCTGATTGGAGGACCACAGGAAAGAATTTTGCCTTTGAGAGTACTAGATAAGGTTAGAATGTAAAGATTAACAGTTTCTCATTCCATAACTCCTGCCTTCATTAATTGAACATTTTTGCTGATAATTCAGCATGTGGAAAACTATTCAACGTTAAGAAATACCAGTCCACCTTCTGCTTTATAAAGGGCAAAAATTTTAAAATGTGGTACATGGAAAAAATACATTTTTCTCACTATCTGAGGATTGGCATGTACCTAGGACTATCATGTTTAATGAAATGATGAAGTGTTTATATTGGTGCATTTTAATTTTACTGTTCCTACTATAAGAGTGAATGCATTTTTTTCTTTTGTATTTCTGTGGGTTTTTTATTAGCTTTCCATTTGTTATATCTTCATTTTATTTGGTATTTTTTTCATACTTGTGTTTTCATCTCTGGTATCTAATACCTGGGGCTTTAGTTGGTGTTCTAACAACGCAGTGTTTGTTAAGCAGTTCCTTTAGTGTTCTGCTTCTTACTGGCTATCGACCTCATAAAGATGAAAGGCAAATTACTATCAGCATAGCAAAGACAACTAGATCAATGTATAAATATGGAAATACAGTTTGGTTTTTAAATTTTTTTTTATATCTTCAATTTCCTTTATGGTTGAAAAAAACTAATATCAAAACTATCAGTGGTATATAATGGAAAAAAAATGTGACTGAAATACATTTTTTTAATTTTATATCCTTTAACTTTTTTTTTTCAATTTATGGAATGTCTCATTGGAAATTGTAGTATCAAGCATAATTTTGGTGCATAGGCAATGATTTTGGGAACTTTACCTGTGTGCTAGTTGAGCAAATGCTATTAATTCATCTCCTAAATTAAATTCTTTCTGATCCTGTTTCTAGGGCAGTGATCCATATCCTTGGCCAATGTTTTCATCATTCCCTTTGCCAAAGTGTTATCTTGCAGAAATTCCTAGGAAAGCTGAATTCAGACAAGGTATGTAGAAAGCATGAATGCAGTGTAGATACCAAACAAGCGTCTCTGTTCGTTTTTTTTTTTTTTCCCGTCATATTTCCCCCTCCCTCATGCTCCAGATTATAATCTTGTAATTATTTCAAGATTTTTTTTATTGTTGGCTGCATTTATAGCTGAATAATTTGGTTTGGTTTTGTTTGTTGGATTTTGTGCAACTGTCAATCTCTGTTTAGTAATCTCATACTTATGCAAACGTAAAAATTAACCTTTTGGCTTGTCTCAGGTGGGTGACTCATGAGATACATTTATATCATCTCTCCGGTAACTGAAGCAAGGCAGTATGGTTAAGATACAGTTTTTTTGTACACTACTTTTGTGATTCAGATCCCTGTGTTTACAAAGCTTGGTGGTGTGTGAAATAGACACCATTTAGGATAGTTGATTTCCACACTGAGCATCAATTTGGAATGCTGGCAGGCTGAAGAATCCTTTGAAGAGCTATCTAGGCAAAGCAGTTTAATTCATACAGAGAAACTCTTAAGGTTTTAGTTTGCACAGACAATGCAAAAGAATCTGGTGAATGATTTATTTACTATAAATACTTTGTATTTGTTCATGTTCATGTATTTATTTGAAATTATTAATGAATTTCTTTAGTAGTTACAGATTTTCAAAAGTGATAGAAATTTTGCATTAACTGTAGAATACAAAATAGTCTGTTTATAAATATCTAGAAAAAAAAATAAAAAGGGTGATTCCCTTCTCTGGCAAGAGGAAAGACCACGTAGTTAAAAAAGAAGGGAGTTTTCTCTATCTTGAGTAACAGTTTTCCAGGCTTCCTAAGGCAATTTTCATATGACAACGATAAAAGGCCTGGCTGTTTTAAATAAGTCTTCAAGGAGGCAGGTAGTATTGCTCTTGGATGGGAAAAGCATCTTTTGTTACGTTCCACAGAACCTCTCTCTTCTCATCATTAACCAGTGGGATAATGAAATAGAAATTGTAGTTGTCACTTTTGTGGATGACAGCCAGCTAGGAAACCTTGGGTAAAACTTTTTGACTGACAGTAAATTTGTTGAAATGAAGTTTCAAAGGTTTTCAAATGTTTTTGTTGAAGTATTGAAATGGCATTTTTCATATTAGACATAGCTGAAGTAAAAGACTACATAACTGAAAAATGAAAAGAGCATTTAGTTTCATAGTCAAACAAAATATTTTGTTTGTTATTTTGAAAAAAAAATAGGAAAACAAACATTGAAAGTATTCTATTTCAGTTCTCATTTAAAAAAAAATAAAATTGATCCTTCCACCAAACTGTGAATATCTGATTTGCCACACTGAAGCTTTAGAATGTGTAAGTTATTTTGAAAGAAAATCTCAGAATAGATAGATCAAAAATGAAAAGAATGAAATTCATAAAT
Source organism: Coracias cyanogaster (assembly GCA_033124195.1). Taxonomy (NCBI): domain Eukaryota; kingdom Metazoa; phylum Chordata; class Aves; order Coraciiformes; family Coraciidae; genus Coracias; species Coracias cyanogaster. The sequence goes on from JAVSBS010019983.1 coordinate 209,642, forward strand.
AGCTGTTTCCAGTGCTTGGGGGGGCTGGCGGTGGGGAAGCAACCACAAGCATAAGTAGGAAATCTGAACTGTGTGCTTCAGCAACACATGATGGCAGTGATAGGAGTGCTCTTTCACAAGGCAGGTTGAACGTACAATTATGAGAAAGATCTGTGAGCTACATTTATATATGACAGAAGATGATCTTTGTGAGTTGAATATGGTGAGTCCTTGGGTGGAGAACATCTAACACAGGCTCTGTAGTTGAAGGAAAATAGATACACTTGAGGGATTTGTGGTTGAACTTAATGATCTTAGAGGTCTTTTCCAATCTAAATGATTCTGTGATTCTAGAGCAGATACAGATCATTACTTTGAAATGTGATATGCAAGTATAGATAGAAATAATTGGCTGATGCTGGAAAGACAGAGGTCACACAAGTCTCTTAGTATGTTAAAAACAGTTATAAGGAGGCCATATTGATTGTGCAGAAAAAGAAAGAGTTGGCTTACTTGGCAGTAAAGTTTTATTACAAATTAGTGAAAAAGAAATTCTAGTAGGATATATCTGGAAGTCATGAAATCATTACTGGAGGTTTTAAGAACAACGTCTTTGATGTCATGAATATTCACAATTCATGTTGTGTGTTACTTACAGAACTTGTTCAGAGGTTTTAAAACCCGTTTAGACAAATACTAAATTTTAATTGTCAGTCAGTGCAAGGAGATGGACAGGGTTTACACAGACTTCTAATGGCAAGAGTCCTGCAGCTGTGCAAGCGCTTGTACATTGTATGAGTGGGAATGTATGACTGCTTTGTTGTATATTTCACCAAGGATGAAAGGCCAGCACAATGTTTCTGCAATTCCCTGAAGCTATCTGTGTTCAGATTTCATGCTGTGATGTTACATTATGTAACCTCTGCAGTATCATTCCTGCCCTCTTTTTTGGGGTGTTTCTCTTACATGAACAATTAAGACCACTAGATTATTAGTGCTGTTAAAGAATGTACAGTTTCTTTGGTTGAAAAGGCTGGAACTGTAGATTTTATTCTGTCTGTCTTGACCTCTTATTTATCTCCTCTCCTATTACCCAGATGATATGGACGCCTGAAGAAAAGCTTACCTTTTCTTTCTTGTTTGAAAGTTGGTCCTGTGTCCGTCACGTAATTGTGATGTCAGCTATAAAAACATAACCTGAGGGGTTTTTTTTTTTTAACTATATCTATAGAACAGATATTGGAGATGGCTGGTGGGTGGTGGGGAAGGCTTACAGATGTGCACTTTGGTATGATATTGGTGTTTCTAAACATGTTTCTTTTCTGACCCTGCCATCAGGTAGAGTTGAAGGACAGATGCAATAACAGAACCTTTGTTTCCCAGGGGTGTCTCTCAACTAATGGAAGTTGCCTTTCTGAGTGCAAGCTGAAATTACTCACTGAATATTCTGGAACTAGTATAGCTGTTGCTTGCTGAAAACACTGTACTACTGAGGTCATGGAACAGGAAGCTTCATTTCCAGAGCCCAAGATGTAGCCTGTGACTGTATCTAGTATAATGGAAACCATAGATAAAGTAGCATGTGAAGGGTGGTCACTGAAAAGGACCACTAATTCACACTGACTTTTCTATGAAGAAAACCCAAGAAATAGTTTTGTTCTTTTTTCTTCCCTCTCTAATTCTTTTGAAGAACAGTGGTAAACGTGCAGCACTGGCACCGTTTTGGTTGTTCAATTTGGGAGTGAAAGGAAGGGCGATGTATTAGCGGTAAAAAAAAAAACAAACCAAAAACAGAGCAGTGCTAACTCTGGTGTGTCTGGACCGTGTATTTCCCAGCATCAAGGCCTAAAGGCAGCATCTAAGAGAACTTTTTTTTTAACACTTGCTATTATTCTGTGGTGATGCAGTACTCACAAACAATGGCAACAGGTTATTTTGCCTCACTGTGTATGAAGCTGTCATAATTTATGCCAGTAAAATTAGTAACTACATTGGAGTAGTGGAGTAATTCCTCCATTTCATGATGACACTTTGAATGGGTAGGCTCACCCAAAAAGTGTATTTGTATTTGAGGAAAATCTGTAGTGCATCTGCAAGTATTTGCCCTGGTTTGGTGGATGTTAGGCATTTGCCTGTATGATATATGTGTCTGTAGGAAAGAATATGAGGAAAGAGAATCTTTCTGCTTTGTGTATTAATATGCATTAATTATTTCAGTCATTATTTAGAGTAGAAAAACTATTGTATAGCAGTATGTTAATAGTTCAGTTCTGTCAAAGATAATTTATAGTGCAGCTTCAAATTATTTTTGTGGATCATTATTTACATGTGGAAATTAATTACTTTGTTTTCACCTGTTTACACTGCAGCAAGATACCCTGTTGCTTTTCTTTTGTCTTAATTGTACAATTACTATTTCAGTAAGATAATTTGAGGAAGAACAATTATTATTTCAGGAAGAATAATTTGAAGAAGAGGTTTTCGAAGAGTGATACGGTCCTTTGTTATTCAGGACAATTAACTATTACAACTATTAAAAATAACCATTTTTCTTTCTCATAATATTAACTACACTGTAGATTATTAAAAATCAAACCTTTTTAGAACTTTATGAAACTGTAATATTCACTATTCTGTTTGTACGGAAGACCTGTTTTCATTTGCTTCTCCTAGCTCTGCGGTTGGGACAGTTGGTGTGATGAGTGTGTCTGAAGAACAGTGTCCATAATTGTCCTGCAATGACGCATTCGCTGCTTAGCATTTCCATATATATAGGCACCCCATCGTTCATTGGTCGTACTCTTTTCCTGACTTTACAGTCCAGAATTGCTACCAAAAATCTCTGATAATTTTCTTAAAGACTTTTCATGTTTTATCTCAGCCACTGTTCTCTGAGTTCTTCGCTTTGTGCACTAACTTGAATGGAAACATGCTGCCATGTTTCTGTTTTGTTGTTTGTTTTTTTATTTTTTTTAAATCAAGTATCTTTTCAGCCATGGTTGTGCTGGGGTTTTTTTATATCTGCCTGAAACTAGCAGTCAATCTTTTAAAACTTTAAAAAAAACTTTCTGTCAAAGAACCAAGCAAAGTAGCTTTCTTGTTATTCCATATAGTTTCACATAAATGTCTTCATCACCTGCACTTCTTTGACTTATACTCCTTTTTATTTATGGCTCAGTATTCATATATGAGCCTGTTGCCTTCCATTCTTTAAGAAGTCTACTCAATGAAAGATGAAGGGGAAGTGGACAGGTCTATCAGAAATGTGCATGGACTTTCCTAAAATATATGTCTTTATATGAATTTGTTTTCATGCCTAGACAAGTAAGTCAGGTTATTCATTATCTCTAAATTTAGATTTTGAGTAAGATATGAATGGATTTACAGATCTTAGATTTCTTAGTTTTCTTTTGTTACAGAAAAACACTTTTATCACAAAACACAGATGAGAAAGGTGTTGTGACGTTTCTGATGTTTTTGAAAGCGTTTATGAATTTTCCTTGGTCTTAACTGCTTTAGACATACCAGCTTGCTGAAGAATTATTTTATTATATAAAGCAGAATGAGTTCAGTTTAAACTTGCAGAATGTTATGGTGTGGTGGTTCAGACTTCATAACTTGCAGGTAGCTGTAGGTTATTTATAGTGCAATTCCATAGCTTCATGAACTAGTAAATGTGGCCTTTTTTTTTTTTTTTTTTTTGACAAGGCTACATAAGCAACCAGTGCTAGCACAAAGGAAGGAATGTGATGGTGAAATATAACCACATATGAGGAAGAAGGAAGGACTGCAGCAGATAAATTAAACTGGCATAACCTTTTCTTCAATCCCAGTTAGGGTATGATTTCTTGTTATGGTTGAGCATTTTAAAAGCTCACTATCATCTTACTCATTTTCTTCCTCACTTTGTCTTTTCTTTCTGTTGTTGGAGGGTTGTTTTCTTTTTGTGTCTCCCTCTGTTACCTTCTGTCCTTCACCTTCTTTGGAATTTCTGGCATTTCTTCTAGGAAAAAAAAAAGAATCATTAATCTAGGATAACTAGTGAACCCATTTATTGACGCACCAGAGAAGCAAAAAGAAGAAAGAAGAGCAGAAATTCTCTCTTTTGGCATTGACTTGTGTTTAGAACATCTCTAGAAAGTGAGGCCTGAAAGCCCACCCTCAGTAGCAAGCAGTATTATTAGCCCACAACTGTGTTGTAGTTGGAGTTTCAGCTACATGGAAATACTGTTGGGCAAGTTACAGCTACCTACTAACTTGTGAAAATTAGCTGGCATTTATTTGGTATCCTGAGGTTTTTTTGAAACAATTTTCATTCAGAAAGCCCCCTAAGGTTCTCCTTTTTTGTGCTGTGATGACCTGCTGGAGGAAGTGATAGTCCATGTTTAATGACAAGCAGTTAAGGAGAAGAGAATGATTTAGCTGGAAGAAAATGAGATACTGTGAGTTGCGACAATGTGATACAAGATACAGTATATAGTGGACATATTAAATACATGGTTATGCTATAGTATCTTGGTTGCATGGATCTTAGCTTGTTTCTCTATTTGAGTTTGAACATTCCTGTGAGCTCTCTGAGGATCTTAAGTCTTGTATCCCCCTTGACTGGGGAGAAAAAATTCCTTGGTTTTATAAAACTGAGTTCTTCTTTTCAGTAGGTGGCTCATCTGTCTTTGTTCTGGTGAAAGAAAAGGAAGTTTTAAGTGTTGACTTGGCAGCTGTGATAAGTAGGTAGTTCATATTTTACTGAGAGTATTTCCTCTTGGTTTTTGTCTCTTCTCTAGACATTTTACAGACTTACTTGCACGTATCTGTGTTAGTTATATTTGGTACATATTTGAATTTGCTTAAGTTACTTTTTTGTTCAAGACTACCTTTCCAGAGGAATCACAGGATAGTAGGGGTTGGAAGGGACCTCTGGAGATCATTTAGTCTAATCTCCCTGCCAAAGCAGGTTCACCCAGAGTAGGTTGCACAGGGAAATGTCCAGGTGGGTTTTGAAAGTCTTCAGAGAAGGAAACTCCACAACCTTTCTGGACAGCCTGTTCCAGTGCTCTGTCACCCTCACAGGAAATAAGTTCTTAGTGATGAGGTGGAACTTCCTGTGTTCCAGTTTGTGCCCTTTGCCCCTTGTTGTATCACTGGGCGCCACTGAAAGAGACTGACCCCATCCTCTTAACACTTGCCCTTTAGATATTTATAAATATTGATAAGATCAGCTCTCAGCCTTCTCTTTTCCAGGCTAAACAGCCCCAGGGGTCTCAGTCTTCCCTCGTAAGAGAGGTGTTCCAGTCCCTTAATCATCCTCATATCCCTCAGTTGGACTTTTTCCAGTAGTTTCTGGTCTCTGTTGAACTGGGGAGCCCAGAAGTGGACACAGTACTCCAGATGTGGCCTTACCAGGACAGAGTAGAGGGGGAGGAGAACCTCCCTCAACCTGCTGCTCACACTCAATGCACCCCAGGAAACCATTGGCATTCTTGACCACAAGGGCACATTGCTGTCTCACAGTCCACAAGGTCACCAAGGTCCTTCTCTGTGGAGATGCTTTCCATCAGGTCAACCCCTAACCTGTACTGGCATAGGGTTATTCCTCACCAGGTGCAAGACTCTACACTTGCCCTTGTTTAATTTCATTAGGTTCCTCTCTACACAGCTCTCCAGGTCTGTCCAGGTCTTGCTGAAGGGCAGCACAGCCTTCTGCTGTCAGCCATTCCTCCAAGTTTCGTATCATCAGCAAACTTGCTGAGAGTACACTCTGTCCCTTCATCTATTTCATTGATGAAGGTGTTGAACAAAACTGGACCCAGTACTGACCCCTGGGGAACACCACTAGCAGCAGGCCTCCAGTTGGATTCTGCACTGCTGATCACAGCACTTTGAGCTCTATTGTTCAGTCAATTCTCAATCCATCTCAAGGTCCATTCCTATAATCCATACTTCCTGAGCTTACTGATGAGGATGTTATGGGAGGTAGTGTCAAAAACTTTGCAGAAGTCAGGATAACCCACATCCACAGCTCTACCTCCATCCTCTGACCTAGTCATATCATAGAATGCTGTTAGGCTGGTCAGGCATGATTTTCCTTTCATGAATCCATTTGATTTCCCTAGGAGCTATAGTTACAATTTTAATATTGTCACAAAACAAACCAGAGCACCTTAGGAGATGGGGTTAAATCAGGAAGCTTACATCTAGTTTTAAGTTCTGACATACAGATTCTCTACTTGAAGCTCAAGTTAGTTGTGTCACTCATGGAACCCCCTCTGAGAGCATCCTAAGAAGCTCTAAGATATGTATTTTTTACTTCATAACCAGTGTAGCTGAGAGATAGCACCTTACTGTGTTTTATTTCAGGGTGTTAAACGAACACTACCACTGAGATGGCAATGGTGGGTTAACAGTTGGACCTGAAGATCTTGAAGTTCTCTTCCAACCAGAAAGATTCTAGTCTGTCTCTCCATCCCTTTCACGACCTATAACCTCATTTGCCCCTTGGGTTTTGGGGCTGTCCTATCCATCTGTGGTATTTGCTTTCTTGTAAGTCCACCCTAGCTTACTAGACCTCTACATTTTCTATTTCACCTAATTTTATGTACGAGTGGTGAATTCCTTAGTCTTTTGCCAGACATTGGTTAACTGAGCTTTGTTACTCTTTCATGCAACAATCATAGTTGCCTTTGAGGAGTTGTCCTTATCCATTGTGCAGTCTTGTATGTTGTGGGGATTTTGGCATTGATAAAATGCTTTTGGCCAGACTGGATGTGTGTTATTTACTCCTATTTCTTCGGAGGCAATTACCCAAAGGTTGACTGTAACCTCAGACAGAAATACCCACATGTACAAATGCTTCTGATCAGCTTGTAGTTGTCTGACAATGCTGGGCTTAGCCGCATGTGCATGTTATTGGGCACAAGCCACCAAGCTCTGGAGGGGATCCAGAGCCAGAAGTCAGCAGCCTGAATAGATTGGCCAGAAAACAGGAACTGAGCATTTTGCATCTCCATTCAATGGTGTGTGCTGTGAGTGCCTGTGAAAAACTGACCCTTCGTATTTTCATGGGCATTTTAATGCCTTGGGGTGCCATTCCTCAGAACAGAATTACAGGAAGTCTGTGCTTCTCATCATCTTTCAGTCGCTAGATATTGAAAGTATCTTGGGGACAAGAACTCCTGTTGTTTCTACTTCATAAGGGACTTTATGAGGGAAGCATTTTCTTGGAAAAACATGAACCCATGAACAAATGGGGCTATTGAACTACCTCGCATTAAGAGGGTTTCTTGTGGGATGTTGTATACACGGCTTGTTGGATAAGATCCCTTCTGGGTGGCCCTTGTCCATCTCCTAGTGTTTCCATGACACATCTTTTACCGCAAAGAGGAATTAAAGGCCTTCACCTCCGAGGTTCAGGGAGAGTGGAAGAAGGTCTTGTTTGAACGATGATATGCCCGACACTTTTGTTCCTATGCCTTTCTTGATAAGCCCAAGCTGTTAAACTCCAGCTAACCAATCAATGGAACAATTTACTACCTCTGTGTCATTTTAAGTGGGCTGTCTGGCTGGAGCAGGATGTATTCAAATGAAAGTTAACAAAGTATGTTTTCTTTTGAGGATTTGTCTGCAATCAAGAGCTTGAAGGGAACCTTTGAACGGGCATTCTCATCCCGTTGCAGCTGAAATATCCACTGTACCTCCCACAGCTTCAATAACTGCAGTTATTTTTGTTTCCAGCACGTTTGGAAACAAACAATGTTGAATCTATTTTATATGATGGGAGCGGTTCATAAAGAAATGGCAAAGGGCTTGCATTTTTTAAATATTTGGCCTTCAGATAGCCTCTCCTTTCCAGATCCTTTAAGCCATGCTCAGGTGACCCTTACAGGCTGAGCAGCCAAACCCTGCTGGGATGGGGGGCCCAGAGCCGCCACCATCTCCCTTGTGGTCCCTGCCTATCAGTATCTGCTCCTATTCCACAATGCGGCTGGACTCTCTTGGCAGGGAAAGCTTCATGGGATCAGGTATAATCCCCTGAGGAAAACAATTGTATACAATAAGAACTTGAAAGCATGAAAGGAAAAGATTTTCAACTGCTCTAAGCAGCGCTTTATTGATAAAAGCAGCATCTGCCAGTTTTCTCCAGTTCGTTTTCTATTATACTAAGAACTATAGGAAAGCAAGGCTCTTGCCATTCCATAAATGAGCTTGTCTAGTAACTGAAAAATAAAATAAAGCTCTTTGGCTGCAAACCTAATATAAGTTTGATGGCTGAGTACAGGGTATTTGTTCTCTTGTGCAGATTTCCCTTACCCTTGCAGATTTCTGCATTTCTTCTGCAGAAATTTTTTTTCCTTTGTTACCTCAAAGCCTGAATATTATAGATTCTGGGTAAAAGACTTCAAATCCTTTTCTCCCATTCTTCTGTAGGAGTTCAAGACTTGTTGGTTCACAGAACATGGGTTCTTGTCTTTTCTTTTGTTTTCCTTTCAGTATGGTCACACTGTTGAATTTTAAAGCTCAGTGGTAGCTAACAGTGAGGTGGTGGTGAAATATCTATTTACCTTTTGTGTGACAGGAGCAGGTTGTTTAATACAGAACATAGAAGCCAAGTAAGCTACGAGTATGTCTTTTTACTGATGAGAAAGCCCTTGAGAATATTCTTAAATGCCACTTTATAGGGTAGCCAAGCCCTGCAGGTAAATGTTACCCATAAAAAGGGAACATTGCACTTGTGCCATATGTACCTGAAGTGCCTTCCTGTGTGACTGGGATGTCAATAGGAATTTCCCAGACACCATGCAGAACTGCAACAAAGAACAAAGGCACTAAACTGATCTTTTGTCTGCTGCGACTGCCTTGGAACTAACTTTATAGACCTTTCTTTTCTCTCCCTGACAGCCCCATGTACCTGCTGTGCACGTGCAGGATAACAGCAGCTGCCTGGCCTCCCTGCCCTGACACAGGGTGATGGACAGAGCCAAACTCTTTTTCTTGCCTCCCATCAAGGTGAAACCTCAGATATAGCCGTAGAGTCCATGTTTTGGGCAGCTTTTGAGCTTGGAGGGCCTTCATGTTTGGTTATATTGTTCCCTGACCTTTATTGAAGCCATCTTCTTTTCCCCCCTTGTGCAGATTCTGCTAGATAAATTAATGGGTTTTTTAATCTCCCTAGAAGATAGAAAATCTTCTGCTGCTTTTTGTCTCTCTCTGCTACCAAAGCTCAAACTTAAAACTACAAGAATATAGAATAGATGTAAAAATCCTGCCGCCTTACTTTCAAAGACACTGAACAAGCACAAGGTGCAATTAGGCTATTCTATTGAATCTCAGCTGAGAAGACAGAGTTCAGCAAGAACGATGTTTTTGACATCTGTCACTTGCACAATCACCTTCCAGTGCCTTCAGAACTAATCCATTACCCTTTCTGATTAGAGAGTGATTTTAGCTAAGCAGAGTAAAGAGGGTGATAGGAGCTACAGTGACAGACACGCATCCTGGAATGCTTTCCCAATCCTGCTGTGCTTGTAAAAGGGACACGTTCAAATCAATGTTAATTTTTTATAGCCACATTTCTGGGAGGAATAAAACCCTATAAACAAACTGCTTGTTCTTCCCACAAGTAATATTTTGATACACATGTTTAAATTATGTTGAAATTACACCTCCTGCCTGCTAGAAGTAACAGGTATACATTACTTTCACAAAAAGAAAATACTAAAACATATAAGCACCAAAGTGGTGCTGGGAAATGCAACATCACCAAGGTATAATTTGTCATGTTGGGGGTTTTTTAATTTATTTGTGATTAAAGAATTTCCTTTTTAAAGGAAACCATACAGAACAGGATTGTGTGTTGTCATATCAGTGATACCTCTTCAAAATCACAGAGAAATGAAACCCACATATGCCAGACCCTAACGTTCTGGAAATCAGGGGACTGTAAAAAAAACCTGAGCTTTGGTAATCTATGGTTAAGTAACTCTGGCTTTGTGACAAGTAAAAGCAGAACTCCAAATGCAAACATTCCTGAGCACTGGAGCTTTTAAGATAGGAATCTGGCTCTGAACCTGTGGCTTGCTTCTGTGTTTCAAACAAAGGAGTATCGCCCTTCCCCAAACCAAAAATCCCTGGGGAAAAAAGGCAGAAATTACAGAAAATGGCAGAAAGGCAGAAGTCTTCAAGAGCTGTTTATTGTGACACTCCTCTACCATATTACTAGATAGATGATTTGTAAGTTAGTGTGCTTACCTTATGATCTAATGTGTATGTCATGAGCATGGATGTACAACTGACACATGCCTAAGGTGAACATGGTGATGTCACCCAACTGGGCTTACATCTTTGTCTTAAAGTCACCTAGTGCATGTGTATTCTGGCACGTGAAGGAGAAAGGTGTTTGGACTGTTGGCAAAGGCAGCAAAAGGGAAGAGACTTTGTTCGCTGTAGTGTGAAAATTCTTTATTGTTACCTGGGTGTGGTGACTCAGGAAAAGGATGTCCCAAGGATGCCTCGGAAAATGGACTTCCAGGTGACCTCTGGTCCATGGTTCATTAATTAGCTGGTTTTGGTATTAGCTGGCCTCATCACAAAATTGCCTGATTAAAAAAAAAAAAATAGCATCAGGGACTTTAAGCTTCCAGAACAATATCTGATAACACTATTTTAAGAGAGAAAAATTCAGGCTGTTCTGCAACAGGAGCCCTAAGAATCATCTCTGGATATCATCACTTCCCAGCGTGCTCAGATTGCAGAAAATGCGTGTGCACACAAAGTCTGAGGATCTTTCATGAAACTACTGTAAAGATGTTTGATTAGCTTTACATCTTTCGAGTATTGTGAGAGTGTAATTGCTTGCTTCTCTTGATTGTCAGTAGCAGTCTTTTCAAGAGGGAAATTTAGTGGAAACTTTAGGAGGAAAGCTTTGAAACTGAGTGGAGAAAGTGTGAATATAGAGGCCAAATAGAATTAAAATATAAGAATATTATATTCTGCTATATTTACTGCCTCTTCTTTGGCTAAGCACCTTCTAAGATCAAATTATTATTTTCTTGAGGAACAAGGATAATGAAGATTAGGAGCTTAGAAAATACAGAATTGGACTCAGGAGGACAGAGCTGTACAGCACAGCTTGTTCCTCCTTGAGAGTTCTGCTGAAAGTTGGCTGAAGCTATTTTTTGAGTGATTTCTTATTGAATAGTAAAAATGTTGTGATTGTGACAACTGTTCCTTCCTTACCTCTGCTCTGAAATGCATTGAAGCCAAAATAAGGGTTCCTGTTGCCTAAAATGAGTTTGGGATTGTGCCAGATCAGCCAAGCATGGGAGACAAAGGCAGCCTGTGTCTAGTGCCCAGGAACGGGGAAGAGACACCTGTAACGTGGTTCTCGTTCAGTTGTAGTTTTCATATCCTTTTTATACGCTCATTCTTTATTTTCATGTAATTCAGCATGTATCAGTAAAAGCAGCTGCAATCATGAAAATAGTGACAGGAAAATGGGAGGAATTAGTCCCTCACACAGGTAAGTATGGATTAGGGAAGAGCAGAATCAGAGGAGGCTGAAAACGTTGGTTATGCTGAAAAGATCATTTGCTGCTGCTATTTGTGTTTCTCATTGTGAGGTGGCAGGGAGCCTGGTGGCTCGCTGGCGTGGGCTCAAATAAAAGCAGTGCTGTGCAGAAGGCAGATCGTCTCCCTGTTGAATTGTGAGCGTGCTATCTGCTGTCTGCAGTCAGCGTGGAAATGGCACGAGCCTCCAGTGACTGCATTTGGTAGGGAACAACATTTATCACAACCATTTTTCCAACTCAGCTGCAGAGTTCTGAGTCTGCCCTTATGCTACTTTTAGACTTGCTGTGTTTGACGAGGTGAATCTTGCTGTTCCCTTTGCCCTCTTTGTTAGTACACACTGTGTGAAATCCACTGTGCGGAGGTTTCCTGCTCTCTTGGTAAAACTTGAGCTGTGAACACTGCCTGGCCAATTAAATTTTGTGGTACCTGGGGAGCAGCAAAGCCCAAGAAACTAGGTTATGTTTTTCTTACTTCAATTCCATTCATTGTGGTAGCGAGGACAAGGTGGGAAGCACTCGAATGTTTAATCCAAAGTTGTTTTGGCAGGATTCTTCTGTGATGGGCTCCACTGTGTTTACTACTGATTTGGAATGATGTGGTGCTGCAAAGAGCTACTGATAAACTAGAAGTTTGGGCTGACAGGAGAACAGGTGAGTCAGGCTTCCTTTGTGTGTCATACGGACAAAGCAGGGTGGTTTCAAGCTGAGCATACTTGGTGGAGAACCAGTCTCCCAGAACTCTTGTCATTAAAAAGCTTTGCCAAGTGAAGGAGCGTTTAAAACAGCTGGACAAGGCAGGAGGCAGCTCTGCCAGACTGTCAGCAGGTGCAGGGGACAGCAGGAGGGCAACCGAATTCCTTATAAAGCCTACTATTAATGATAATTTTTACTAGTAATTTTATTAGAGGAAAGGTTTTTCATTATTATTGTTTTTTCATTAGGAAGAATAGTGCTTGTGTGTGAGGCACATTCATATATTGTACCCTAGGACTAGATTTGCTCACAGAGTGTAAAAGAGCGCATTGTGCACTACTAAACTTTTTCAGGCTTTAAGTTGCATTTTGCTGCCATCCCAGGGAAGTGTTTCTTCATTGGACAAATTAATCTGTGTCATTTACCTACATGGTAAATTCTTTGACTTTTACAGATACAGAGTTGCGTTTTGGAAGGGAAAGAAGAGAGTTGCATGTGGCTTTTGTTTGTTCGCTTTATTTGTTGGTTTTGGTGGGATTTTTTTTTGTTCAAGTGCTGCTTCAGGTGTCATTTTGGCAGAATAGAAAGAAAAGAATTATATTCTCTGTGCTGAAGTCCTGTGGAGAATTCCTGCAGGATTAAAAGAGACTTAAGAAGAGTCTCCTTCCTCCTTTTACATTCATGCATAAGGCCACACACACATTTCTCTCTTCCAGCACTTACTAGTTTTTCAAGAAACCTCCTTTGCTGAAGTTTTGTAGATGGCTGTTGCATTATTTGAAACGGTTGCACCAAATACAAGTGTCTGCCACATAAGACTTTCACCAGCTGGATAGTTAAACGTGCTTCCTTTGCCACAGCAGACAAGCTGCTTTACATTGCATGGGAGAAGTCAAGAAGTCAATTAATATGCTGACCAAGACAAAATAGTTCTTAACACCTATAGTCAATCCCAGTGTGGACTCTTTTATGAGTAAATTATTAATAACAAGTATGTTGTAGGACTCATGTCATCTCTCTAGGAGATACTTAATCCTACAAGTTGGATCAAGAATCTCATTTACTTTTAATCAGACTGGATATTGCTTTGTGTATGAGAAAATACTGCTTAATCTTTTTGCATTCTGATGGGGAGGCTGGGAGTCCCATAGCCATTGTGATTTGAGGACTCATTCACTGTGGGTAGAAGTGAATAAATTCTGTATCCCAGGGCTTTAGCTTGACTCCTGCGGTTTCCTTTGCCTCTCCTTTTAGAAAGTGTTTCACTCAGACGGTCAGAAACAATCCAAGGAGGGCAAGCTATATGAGGGAGAGTCTTAATGGGTCACAAGCCAGCTGCTATTCCAATTACTGGCTTGTTTTATGTTACAGACTGACAGCTTAGCAGTGCTCTGCAGGTGCGACTGAAGGTGTAAAGGCCATTGAACATGCAGTATCTGAGGCATGACTATCCCAGACACACCTGTGCCTGTGTATTCCCAAGGCCAGGTCCTCAGCTGGTTTCTCCATGGCCATGTAGTGCCAGGACAATGCAGGAGGGTGACAGCTAAACTCAGAGGAGCTACAAGGACATTGAAGTGGGGAGGTGAGGTTCAATATGAGAGAGGCTTAGAGAGAGGAGGACTTCATGCATGTGAGAGTGCTGCAAATTAACCTAAATTCAGGCTTCTCCGAATGTTTCTGTAGGCACCTCAGCAGTAAAAGTCAAAATGATCTTAATCTCAGTGTGTGCTCTTCCCTCCAAAGATTAAGATGCCTAGATATAATTTTGCGCTAAATAAAAAAAAGCAAACTAGGATTGATTCCAAACCTGGATATCTTGGTGTGAAGTAAGAATAGCCTAAACACGAACATTTTGTTTTTAAACCAGCAGGAGAACAGGATTTGGCCCACTAGACTTCATTCACAAAGTCTAGAGACTCTTAAAATTCTACTTTAAAAAAGGGCTATCTGCAATCTGTCATTTAATCTGAAGACTCCCTGCAGCAGTGAGATTCAGGTAAGAACCAATTAATGATAAGGGTATTAATGAACATTTCCAAATGCACATTTCATTTAGCTGTAACAAGATAGTTATCTGTGATACACCAAATATCAAATCAGCTACCAAACTGTGGAACAGAGACTAGTGGATCAGATAAATTGCTAAATATATAATTCTTTAGCCTTAATATGAGAGTTGCAATGTAAATACTAGCTGGTCATCCTGGACAGAGTGTTTAAATAAACACTATCTGTAGAATTAGGTTATACACCACTTCAGGACTTTTTATGTCACTTTAACTCTAAAATAATTAAAGAATCTCATTTGGTGTCACACCTAAGTGTAGACTGAAGGAAAATGTTGCTGGTACTTCCTCTGCCATGAGCGAATGCTGAGCATGCTTGTAAGAGAGAGGTTTTTATCAAGATACATGTGCTATATTGTAAATGTCCCAGAAATATAACAGACATTACATTGAATTGCTAAAGAAAAGACAGTATGTTTTATTATTTCACTTATAGCCCAATTTTGTGGAAGTGAATCTTCTGTTGCCTGTCAAATTATTTTTAATGAGCTTAATATAATTCCTTCTCTACATACAGCCATTTGTTCATAACCCTGGCCGGTGGGTAAGAGAAAATTATGTATTCTTTGAATCGTACCAGGCACAGTTATTTTCTAGCTTCTCAAGGGCATATTTGTATTAATAACAATAGCAAGCAGTCAAAGAGCCTGACTGACATAGCAGGCTCCAAGAGTCCTTCATATGGTTGGAACCACTCATCTGAGCAAGCTAAGTCTGGACATGGCTCATGGCTCAGGAAAGACTGGTCACCGTGGCAGATGTTGTGCCAGCAAGAAGAGAGAATCATCTCCACAGATAGCCTTGGAAAAAGGGCTGGAGGGGAGGTGGACAGAGAAAATTGGACTCCTTAGCTCCAAAAAGCTCAGCCATTGCAGAGGAAACAAAAGAAGGAGATGTTGTGGACAGCACGTCATGCATCTCACATAGCAGTCATGCATCCCTGCCTCTCTGCAGAGGTGTCACACATTCAGCTGAGTTATGGATATGCGGCAGACATCCTTCGATGTCTCAGCAGCACTCGGGAAACACATTCTGATGCTGCCTCCTCTGATGGATCAAGGCCAGAGAAAAGTGCCTGTTGTGGCAAAGCAGGCAAAGTGGCAGTGCAAGGTGAGGGGCTTACATCCGACTTTCTCACTTCCCATTCAGGTCTCAGCAACTCAGCCATCAGAAACCTCTAAACTTTCTCTCATGCCAAATGAACTTTTCCCCCCACAAACAGCAGCTGTCCTTACTGCTTTCTGCTACCAGTAGCCATGTACATCTTGCTTCTTGGTTTCTGCTTCTTTCTGACACCTCTGAGTGCTTAGCCCTGCTCCACACCCTATTCCGGCTAAGATTTGGGATACCACTAGTCAATCATGACTTAAATCCATAGAAAACAAAAAAACAGAACTTGGAAACCTGCAAATAATCTTGTTCCTTAACACAAGACACCTGTCACAGAGCAAAGGAAGATGATTGGCATAATGCTGTTAGTGGAAATGGGCTGTTAAGCATGGGCAGTGCTGGGAGGGAGTTCATACTCTGTTGGCTCCTGAATAGTGATGCCCAGTGGCTAATGCAAGAGCTTGAGTTGATATCTAACCTGACTTCTCTATGCTTTGGTTTTCCAAACCTAAATTGGGGGCAGTAGCTCCCCACACAGCAGAGAAGCGTTGTAAGGAAGGAGCATGTAGTGCTTTGGTATCACAATACGTAGAACTGCAAACATGCAGTAAGCAGATTGACCTAATGTAAGAAGTAATCACAGAAGAGTTACCAACAGGTTTCATTTTAGAAAAGCAGCAGAACAAATTGAGATTTAACAGCTATGGACTAACAGAAGAATACTTAATTCTCTCTTTCTTACCTTACCTGTCAAATTCACAGTTGACTGTTTTCTATTACAGGCTCAGCAGGCACAACTCAGAAAAATTCCAGTGACTTGTATGATGAAAAAAATACATTAACAAAGAATCTGATTCGTCTTTCAGTGTAGATTTTATAGGGCTTATATGGCCTACATGGAGGAGGCTTGACAAATAGATACATCAGTATCTCTAGGTTATCTATTATATAAAATTTGAAATATGTAAGTTGGTGTAAAGTTCATTTATGACATTAATTCAGAGTGGCGATGAGGAATATTCCCATCCTAAATGCTTATCACCAAAATGCAGCAACAAATCACTATGGTTAAATGTGATGTTGTAATAAGTGGCTTACTAGCCTTTCTCAATGGCCTTTTTGATTAAGCTCTGTAGGAGATGTAGTCTGCAGGGACAAATAGGAAAAATGTTCTTAGATATTCATTGTGTGACTTATAGGAAAAATGTGGTGCTCAGTCCCAACTTACAGTTTGACATGGCCCCGTATAACAAGACCTGGCAGAGAGCCCTGTTTGCACTTTGTGAAGGAAAAAAGGAGGAAAAAGTGGTTTACAAAGGTCTGCTGTGTGGCTTCTAAGAAATGGTAAAAACTTGCAGAAGCGAGGGAGGCAGTAACAGAGTAAGATCATAGATAGCCTGACGTGGGCTAGCGCTAGGAAAAGCTCAAGAACTGTCTCTGGGGGTAGGGTTTTTAAATCCAAGGCTGGGGAAGAATGAGGCTGGGTTGTCTCTCAGGCAGTGGTAAGCAGAAGCATAGGAGAGGCAGAAGTGTTCTGCTGCAGGAACAAGGAGAGAAGAAGGAAAAGCCTGAAGGCAAATGACCAGGCCTGCAACTTGGAAGACTTCATAAAGGGCAAGTTTTGTTTGCTCAAAATAAGGACTATATTTATGAGGTGAACGGCTTTGCCCTTGACTTAAAACCTTCCACCTCACATTCCTGTTCAGGATGCCTCGTTTTGCATGAGAAAGAAAATAGGCAAAGAATACAGCCAGTGCTGGGAGCAAGCAGTTGCAAATCTGACCTGTCAGGAAGCAGTTGTGATAAAAGAAAAGTTATTTATACTAGTTTTTGTTGTCTTTTAAATCCCATCTTCATTCATGATCGTTGCATTCATGTTTTCTTCACAAATTCAAAGGCTGAGTAGGGGAGGCTTACAGAGTGATTGAGGTTTCCTTTTCTTTTTCACTTGCTCCCCCTTGATTATAAATGACCAAACCACTTCCATTCTCTTCTAAATTAAATTATCTCTGTCGAATGTTTGTGTCAGACAACAAGGCTGCTTTTCATGCCACAGGTGAGCTTTCCTCTCTGTATCTATACAGACTCAATAGTGATCTGTGCATTAAAACAAGGAACCCCCCCCTTGTGGTAGCTCCAACCACAAAATACCATCCCATTGTTGTCAGCTAAAATGCTCTAATTGTTCTGGTTGCAACTTTAAGACAGCTTTCCTTGGATGAAGATAATTAAACTTCAGTGGTTGTTATGAAGACTGCTATGCTTTAGTGAGTTTCTGCTGAACAAAATACCTGGGAATGAGTGGAGAACACCTGAAGGGGAAGATAGTTAATGATGGGTTTCAGGTACTGAAGAATGCACTCAGGAACAAAACTTGAGCCAAATGACTTGTAATCAGCATCAGCGGAGGTGGGGACAAAGCAAAGGAATGGTTCAGTGCACTGGCTACTCCCAATTAAGGTTTTATGCACTAACTACCTCAGGTAATGAAATCTGTCTAAACCTTTAGGCCCTGGGCACCTGATAGAGAAGACAAATACAGCCTATGTGGGGTAGAGAGCTGGTAGGTAACGAGACAAGTTTCCTTGGGACATCTTTGAATCAAGCTGAACCAAATGGTATGCTGCCGTGGCACAATCTTTTATGGAATGCAAATAGGTCTGCCTAATGTAGAGAAAATGCACATCATTCATTTTTAAACTTTAATTAGGTTTTAATTTAATCAAATATTGGTACCAAAGTAGACCTTGGAGAAAGATTCTGATATTAAAGCCTTCAAAGCTTCTTTGGAGAGCTCTAGATGGTTGGTGTGGTAGTAAATCCAGTTGCAAAGTGGTGACCATACAGTGTGCATATTGCAGCTCTCTCAGGGTCTATTAGAAAACTTAGGGAGCAAGTGGGATCCAGTCCTCATAGGAAAGAAAACAGAGTCATACTGTGAGTCATTCTACCTCAGGGAGATGATTTCTCTTCAGCATTGGCTATTAGGATAGCAGTAAAAAGAACTATCAAGGACAGTATGCAATTAGAAGTACTTTAATCCACATTTAGCAGCTAGAGTATATCTATAGAATTATTAGTAAATAATGTTTAGATGCAAGGCAAGGGAAGCAAATATGAAATTAAGAATGGGTCTATCAGCTTACATTATTATGGTCCTGCACATGTGAGCAGATTCAGTCTCATCTCACTCTGGTGGGACTTCGGAAAAGGAAGACATACTTCTAGATAAAAGAGTATGTGGGATAAGCTCCAAAATTATTTTCATCCCTGGGCAATGTCCTGCCTTGTTCCCTAGGTTCTCCAGCTCTGTCAAGCAGGCTACACCTGAACACGATTCAGATGGAAGTTCACAGTTTCTGTGAAGGACAGTCATCATTTGCGGATCTGTTTTCCATTTTCAGACTATGAAACAAATAGATGAGAAGAGGTGACGAGGCACCAGACTTGAGAAGAATGAAAAAGCTGTTTTAATAGGAAAGCCCCTCTTACTTTCTTTGGTGTTTCTTTAATATATAATCAAATTACTTGTTAGGGTCCCAAGTGCACCAAAAGGCCTCGATTGCCATGATCAGCCTCACCTGGGACCTTCACCCACACCTATGGAAGCTTATTGCTCCAGGAGCCCTATTTAAG
The DNA here is from genome assembly GCA_033124195.1 of Coracias cyanogaster. Taxonomy (NCBI): domain Eukaryota; kingdom Metazoa; phylum Chordata; class Aves; order Coraciiformes; family Coraciidae; genus Coracias; species Coracias cyanogaster. The sequence goes on from JAVSBS010019983.1 coordinate 228,693, forward strand.
CTCAAACCTTCAGCCTGCTTTCCTGCTGTTCCACAATTATTTGGATTTCCTTGTTTGACTTTGGACATGACTTGTTACCTTGCCTTTCCCTGATGATTGTTGCACCATTGATGAGGTCTCTTGTTGTCACCACCCAGCTCTGCTTGCCCAAATTGGAGAAAAGGAAGCTCAGGAGAGAACTTACCCTTCTCTACAACTCCCAGAAAGCAGGTTGCAGTGAGGTGGGAGTTGGTCTGTTCTCTCAAGAAAAAGCAATAGGGCAAGAGGAGATGGTCTCAAATTGTGCCGGGGAGGTTTAGGTTGCTCATTAGGAAAACTTTCTTCCCTGAAAGAGTTGTCAAGCCCTGGCTCAGGCTGCCCAGTGGTGGGGTCCCCATCCCTGGAGGGGTTTATAAGCCATGGAGTTGTGGTGCTGAGGGACATGGTTTAGTGGTGACTTGTCATTGCTGGGTTAATGGTTGAGCTTGATGAGGTCTCTTCCAATCAAAACAATTCTCTGATTCTATAGTGGGATTGCATCCTATTGGGGAGGACATATCAGAGAAGGCTACTGTACCTTGCAGTCCAACAAAGGACCTCACAGTGGCAGAAGAGGGAGCAGCCTGCCTACTTCTGGGTCAGTTCTTAAAGGTAAGTGTGGGAATGGAAACTGGGAGGGCAACTGAGGCAAAACCCTTCTGATCTTTAAAAGAAAAAAACCCCAGAGCTATCTTGAAGCTCTTGTTTAGCTTTGTGTATGTTGTTGTGTTTGTATTCCCAAATCTCTGCAGGTGGCTTTGGGGGTATTTACAAACTTATGTCAGACTGTAATTTTGATCAATTGTAAAAGTTTCTAGAGAACCTCTGACCACTGAGGTGTTTATGAGAGCCTTAAGTGGAAAAAGCAGAATGCTGTCTGTGAAGAGAGAATTTGGACAAGGCACTTGTGAGAAATGTTAGAATGTTTTGGTTTGTTAAGTAAGACTAAGAAATCTTGTTTTGGATTGCTTAGTGGCTGAACTGTATGCCTCTGAACTGATGTATAGTTTCATGGGAGGCATGGTTCTATTGCCTTGTGCTTTTAAAGCCTGGGCTTCTTGGCTAGATTGTGTCTCCCATCTCTATTAGAAGCTGGTGTGTAAAGAACTTGATGTTTTCTGATAGCTGCTTGATAGTGAATCCTAGGGATTTGGTCTGAGCTCGCTGAAATAAATAAGAAAACTTGAACTAGCCACACTGGATCTTCCACAGGGCTGAGGCAGAGCAGATATTGTAAGTTTAGAACATGGAGAAAGTAGCTATATTCACTTTGTGCCCAACTTGCAGCTAGTATTAATAGTATATGTACTCAGTTATGCATCTTTAAATAATTCAAACTCACTTTTTTTTTTTTTTTTAATGACGGGCAGATAAAGTATTTTTAGGTTGAGTTTGAGAGAAGAAGAAGGGCTTAAAAAATCCCCTACAGTAGCTGGAAGCTGTGCAGGAAGCTAGCATGCTTTGATGTGAAGAACAGTGGATATTGTTTACCTTGACTTCAGCACAGCTTTTGATGCTGTCTCCCATAATATCCTCACAGACAACCAATGAAGTATGGGCTAGATAAATGGACAGTGGGATGGACTGGAAATGAGCTGTACTGCCTGGCTCAGGGCTGAGATCAGTGGCACAAAGTCCAGCCAGAGGCCAGTCACTGATGGTGGGTAGCATGGCTGGGGTCCACATTGACATCCTCATAGAAGACCTGTATGGCAGGACAGATCACAGCCTCCACAAATTTAATAAACAACTAGAAATAGTGGCTGATTTTTACAAAGTTAGCTTTAGAATGCATAATATAGCAAACAACAAGTAGTCCAGGACAGGTTTCTTTCAGCAAGGAATTTTTTTCCTCCCAGTATCTGTCATAAGAAGCCCGAACATTATGGGTATTTTCTTCTTATTGGCAGCCATTCCCATTTTGTACTCCTTGTGATCCTTTAAACAATCCTGAACTGTGGCAAGAGGTTTCAATACAGAAGAGCTGGTCTTCATAAATAAATGCATAAAAGCTGCATCAAGTGTGAGACTTCATCATTGGGTCTGGCTCTCAGTTTGGGAATCAATTCTGTTCTTGCAGTGCCCGCTGCTTCCAAAGCAAGGCTTTAATTTGGTAGGAATGTAGACTGAAAGAAATCTGAATTTACAGCAGGGTGAGTCTGTGAGTGAGACACAACAAAATATCCATTAAAAAAACCCAAAACCAAAACATAAATTCTGCTTTTATTTTGCATCCCTGACAAAGGCTTATTGGCTGAACAGTCCAGAGATGTTTGCAGCTGCTGCTTGAGCTAAATTGTGACTAAGCAGTTTGTTTGCAAGAGGTGTCGATTTAGCATCATCCAGGCTATTGTCCTTACTTAAATACCTCCTATGTAATTAGGAGATTGCTCATTAGTTTGCCACTGTCCGCCGCTGAAATGTTGCAGGCTCAGTTTGTTGGACGTAGTTATGAGTTGATTTCCTGCCCAGCATTGTTTTCTGCAAATTGCTCCTTATGAGGACATGGGCTTTTACTGCAATCGCAGCAAAAGTAAACATCTTCAATGAAGACAAACAAAGTTTGATTGTTAGGAAGGGAACCAGTCAGGCAGGAAATGCCAAGCAAAACAAAGTTCTTTGGGTGCATGATATAAATACAATTCTTCAGGCAGCCTGTTGGGTCCTGCTGGGCTTCCCTGCACTTGCTGCAGACACAAAGAAGGGCAGGGTTAGTGATCCTGGCTGAGATGTAGAAATTCTCATCCAGGATGGAATAAAACCCTAAAAAGGATTTGGAACTATTTGCTTGCATTCTGATACATGAAAACATTGTATATGCTTTATTTCAAACATGCATTCCCACTGAAACCAATCAATGGAGAATTTAGGCAGGGTTGCTGCTGATTTCTGTAGAATTATGGATTTGTATGTGGAGAATCAGGGCCATCGTTTTCATTAGCAGTAAACTTCTGCAATATTGCTACTGATAGGCAAAATACTGTATTGAAAGAGGCATTAAAAGTTGTTGTAATCTAGCTTACTATACATGCAATAGAAAACATTTTGCAAAATTTCAGTCTGATACCATGTTAATAATTTTATTTTTAATGGGATTAAAATTATTTCCCCCTGCTGACCATTGCATTAGTGATCTCTCCTTAAATTAGATGAAAGGAAGGATAGAATGTGAATGTAGAGCCCCCATTCCATGGAAACGTGATCTATACATTAACACTAATACTACGCCTAAAAATCTTTAATAACCCCTACCTTGGAGCTTTTCCTCTGTAGTCATAACCTTGAGGCTACCAAAAGTAAGATCTGAGTCTCCACGTGGGATCTGGCCTCATGAGCTTGTGATGATGTCTGAAAGCCCCATTTGGTTAGGCGTTCTGGTGGTCTGTATTTACAGATGGGCAGGAATGAGATTGGGCATCTTGTGGGAAGTTGCTTTTAATTTTTACTTTGTTCTTAATTCATTAGGTTCCACTTCTTTCCACAATTAGCTACCAATTGGCTAAATGGATGTCACCAAAGTGCTGGCCTGGGTTGTGGTGGGGACATTCTTGTTCCAGACCTTCCATTTCCTCACCCTTACCTCACCACCCTCCCCTGGCCAAATCACAGATGCATCTATAGTAGAAGGCCTCCCTTTAAATTCCCTGAGCTTAACTAGAAACCTTGTTTGTTCTCCTTTCATATATTTTACATATATTTTAATTCCTGAAGTTTCAGATCAGCATATTTTTTTTCTTTAATAAACATTTACTTTTACAGCCTTTAATCTTTTTTTTTTATTTAAAACCACAAAGAAATGCACAACCTTTTATGAATTCAAATTAAAAATGAAGTGCGATGGAAATGATTTACAGGCACTGTATCTTAGCAGGGGAAATATATAACTCCTTTGCAGTACATTGTATTCTGTTCCTTTAATTTATAAGCAAGCTGTAACATAACATATTAATCACACAAAGAAAACGTAGCTTCAGTTGGAAAGATCTGTTGTAGCTGAACACCACACACCTGCAAAATATTTATTCTTAAAAAAAATAAAAGAAAATATGCACAACACACACTACTGCACCCACCAGGAAAATGGATATATTTCGAAAAATCCTGCAGTAAATTATTTTTATTGTTATATTTTGTATATTTCTCCCTCAACCACTTTCACCTCTCTTGAGCTTGGCTTCCCAGTCAGCTGTTCTGTGCCTTATGGAAGTTAAAGGTGGCTGGACAAAAGGGAGGAGGAAGCTACTACTGCTTCTGTCACTGGGAACTGCTGAAAAGAGTCTGGCTCCATCCTCTTGTTTCCTTTGAGTACACGTAATATCTGACTGATACTAATGAAAAGGGAGGTTTTTTTAGTGCAACAACATGTTTGCAAACACCTGCTACTGAGATGACCATTACTGCACAGCAGCAGCCTCTGCCTCTTAAGGATTTGAATTTTGCAAACAAGTGTAGGAGACTTGGGGTATTTGGAGCCTGATTTGCCTAAACTGCAGGCGGACTCGAAGGGAAGAGAAATTCAAGCAGGTTACAGGAAGTATTTCAGACTCTGACAGTGGTGTGGGTATCTCTGTGCTCGTAGCTTAGCCTATGGGTTTCCTTCTCTCTGCTTTTGAAATGAAACTGCCTGGTTTGAGACATTAGGCTGTCTTCATCTCATGGTGGTGTTTCTCTTAAGAGGAAAATGATTTTGAAAAGAGATTGCAGAGGAGGGAGAAATCCTGATAGAGATGTTGCCTTTTACCCCCTTTCCCAACCTGAATGGGAGAGGTAGTTGGAAGACAATAAACAGAAAAGGGAGTAACAGGGAGTGAGAGGGCAGCGGCGAAACTCCCAGAGGGAATGGCAAGTCTTGTTCTCACAAGTCAGAAGACCCACAATGATGAACCACTACAGGTAAGTAAAAAGGAAAAACATAAGGTACAGGAAGCCAAATGCAGTGCCTGTGGGCACATAAGTCTGTGTAGAACATGTGCAAGAGAAGTTGTTTTAACTCCTTCACTCTGCACCTTTGCAAGGGTGAAGTTTACCTGGTATATTCCCTTGTTCACCCAGTACTCCCAGTTTGCTTTCCTGAAGTCTTGGGAAGTTGGCTGATTCTTTAGCGTGCTGAATGGCAGGAGCTGTGGCAGAAATGGACAGTTGCTCTCACAGATTTCTGTGAGGTTTGGGTGTTGTTATTTCTGTGGTGGCAGCTCACTGCACTTCTGCTGTGGATAATTCGTGATTGTGTTAAAGAAAAGTGCAGCTGATAACACGAATGGCTAAAAGTTAGACCTGTTTCTGACTGAGCACATCTGCATTAAGTTATTTGTCCCCATTGAATCTGAACATTCCTTTCTTCATACAAACAATACAACTGTGAGAGCAGAGGAGTGCTGACTCTGAAGCCCTGAGGATTAACACCTCTAGCTGAAGACCCAGGGCAACTGAATGGCCTCCTCTGTTCCCTCTTGCTGGGTTTATTCCCTTAGACCTCTGTGCAAAGTTAACGTGTTAAATAGGGTAGACTACTGAGGAACTAAACTACACAGCAGTTGGCTGAGATTCCTAAATAAAGCAAAAGCAGCACTAGCTCAATTTCATTGGAAAAGCCATTGCCTGATCCAGTGTGTTTTAGAAAAAATAGGATGTGTTAACTTTGGCACAGCATGGTGTTAACACGGCTGTGCTGGTATCTGATCTGGCTTGGCCAGAGGTAGCTCCTTGTCTCCACCAGCCTGACTGGGTGGTGGGCATGGAAGGGCTCTCCACACATGGCAGCACCTGTGTGGGGGCTCTCCCAGGGCCGTGTGTGCTTTGGCTCAGGTTTGTGCTTTGCAGTTCAACCCCACCCTGCTGTAGGACCATGCCTTGAAAGCATGGTCTGGGTCTGAAGTAGCAGCTGGCTGGAGCCCAGAAGCTCTTGCCAAGTCTATGAGGCTTCACTGCAAGGATGGAGAAGCAGGAAAAGGGGATGAAAGGGGAGGAGGGAAAGAGATGAGCATAAAAAGACTGGGTACATTTCTACAAGCCTAACCGACAGATTTGGAGACCTGAAGTCTGAAGGCTTAATCTAAGAGATGGTGTATGTTAAACCAAAACCAAACCCAAACCACCACCGCTACCAGAAAACCCACATCCCCTCAATGCTTTGGAGTGTCTGTCTATGAACAGTTCATAATATCTTTGCCTCTTCTTCTGTATTGCATAACATCCCTCCCAAGTCCAGCAGCACTGGCACATTTTGATCCAGAGCAGTACTTGCAATATCTGGTGAAGTTTGCAAATCCAGAGGGATTTTTTTCCCAAGGAAAGCAAAATGAAATTGTGAAATCCTCCTCAAAAGGAACTTCTGTCCTCCACATAAAAGGAGGATAAAAGGCCCAAGATACAGATGATAACTTTGTTGTAGTACAAGACTCAAAACTCTATTATTAAAATAGTTTATTTATTAGCAAGCTCTTGTAATGAACCAAACATAACAGATGTGGGCAAAACTCTACTCAAGCAGGTACAAACTGAAATAATAATGATGGGATGCAAATGGCTTGACGTTCAAATTACTGGCTGGACCTGCTTTTGATGCTGCTTTGTCTCAATTTCTAAATAGAACCAAGTAAGTCTGAACCTTTTCTTCACCTTTTCTCAAGGAAAGTTGGAGATACCCAAATGGAACTGCTGACAAAACTAATGCTGATTTAGTTCAAATTCCTTGGTGCTGAAACTACATTTTGGGGAAAATGTGGCCTTTTAAGTAAAAAGAAAAAACCCACAGAAAATGTCATGTTCTTGTAGGAAGACTTAATTTTGGTTTCCTTCTCTTGCAGTCCTCCCACAGCCTCTCCTTTACAGGTGCAGGTGTAGGTTTGCAGCCGGCTGCTGGCATCAGTTCTGATCCTGGCGCCCTGGAAGCGGGCAGTGTGCTGTGTGGTGTCTCTGCTTATCCCCATTTGCAGCTACGGTTTCACTCTTGGTAGGGTGCAGAGGGCTTTCTGTCAACTCATTGTGCAGCCATCTCCTTTACAACGCTTGTCTTCATAAAGAATACAGCTTGCTGAGTTTTTCTAATTTGTTGGGGGGGTGTTGGTGTGTTGTTAATTGGTGTACGAAACACCGCAAGTTAGCATATGTTTGTAATTCTTGCTAGTAGTGCTCTTCCCACAACAGCAATTTAGATCCCTCCTAAAGACTTCCAGAAATGATGACAGAACAGCTCATAATTTTTTTTTGTGGTGCTAAAAGCTAATTGGGTGCAGTTCTGTCTTCTTTTTCCTTTGCTGTATAATGTTATAGACTTTATTTTACCCCACTAACATTTATCTCATTTTTCAAACCTTTTTAACTCTTTTTTTTTTTTTTTTTTTTTAATGAATGATTGTACTTTGTGAACATAGAGACTGGAGAAACAGGTATTTCCCCCCTCTTTCCTCTACCTGAGTTGAACTTCAGGTGCTTCTTCCTAGCATTTCACTTTTGGATTGATGCTAGCTGGCTGACTAAGCAACTCAAAAGGTATTTATTGCCGCTCCCTGATAATGCTATGTGGGATAGGTAAAACTACCTCAGAGCACAAACTATGACTATGGCCAGGTTCTGACTCATTTTCTAATGTTGAAAAGTCTTTTTGGACTTCAACAGGACTTCTTCCTTGAGTAAGCATTACTCATGGTGATTAAAGGCTCAATTTTCCTACCCTGTGTTATGTAATTAAATGATGCAAATAATTCAACTATCCAAGACAATGGAGATTGTGAACAGAATAGCCAATTGTACATTTCACAACTTGAGTATCTTCAGAACACATATGGTATTTGCTGAAGAAATAAATGGAACAATTTGAAATAATGAATAAGTTTTAGACTCTGACAATTTCTCTGTGAACAGTAATGGACCGTTGGTTCTGAATAAATTATTTGTCCATTTCCAGGGTGGCTGTTCATCCCTCCTGCAGTCACATTCCATCTTTGGAGCTCGTGGGCTTTACATGAAGAGGTCATCAGCAATCTGCTGCCGAGTCCTTCCCACTCAGTAAATCAAAGTCTTGCTCTTCCCTGCTCCATTTCCACAGACAAATGATTCAAGCATCCTTCACCTCCCAGCAGGAGAGGTTAGTTAAATACTTGTCTGTAGCGCATTGCAATGCTTATGAAAATTGTTTACATAATTCTGAAGGATTGCTCTTCTTTGCTCAGTGACAGTCAGATGTGCCTGCTGAGAACTGGGTATCCTGTCCATTAACTGGCTGCTCACAGAATCTTGTTAATGAGCCAGGACTTAAGGAGAAACATTAAACTTTATTGAATCAGTTCTTGTTTCTTGCAATGTTGTCTGCAGACAAATGAATATCTGATAATATCAGTTCAGTAAACTGAATATAGGTATTTTGGTCACGTTGTGCTGTTATTAGGGGTGAGAGATTGAAAGCATAATGTTATAAATACACCTTTTTCTTTTTTATACCGCTTTGAGAAAAGTTGTATAGTCAGTGGAGTTTTGGGCTGTGAATGGGCTTTTGGACATGATGTCACCTTACTTCTTTGAGTACTGCTTGGGTTTGTTTTCTTCATATTCATTAGCTTTCCTCATCAAAACCCACTGTTATTTTTCAGAAGGATATGATCCACAAAGACCTCTCGGACTGTGGAAAAATCTGCAAGTGACATAAAAAAGGTAGGATGTTAACCCAAACCAGTGTTGTCTTCACTTCCTAGGAGAAGGGGCTCATTTTGCAATGACATTAAGAATTCATTCCCTTAAATGAAGTATGTCACCTTGCCATTTTAACTTGATTCATTAAAATAGTGGCTCATTAGTTATTCCCCTGTGCAGTATAGAATTTGCACATTAAAGGCATACGCATTTCACTTGCTCACTACATTGGAGATAAATTTCTAGCCATCTTGTTTGAAAGAAAAAAGTGTGTGTTTTGAAAGATTAAAAAAAAAAAAAAAGATAGAAATTCTAGTCATCTGCCGCTCCTTCCCCTCGATAACTCTTTTCTAATCTGTTCAAACCCATAGTATTTCATTTAGAAACCCAAGCTGCTGAGACACAGGACTCACTGAGATTGTGCTAATCTCTTTCCAGATGTATTTGATGTGTATTCTCTTCTGATTTTTTCCCTTTCTTTCCTTAGTCTTGCCATGAAAATAATCATGACTGAGTTGAGATAATACCTTAAATCCTGGGCAGGGAGGAGTTCTGCCCTTGTTTGAGTGAGAACACACCTACTGGGCAGGGGAGATGAGCTATTACCTTGCATTAGCCTGCTTGGAGAGGAGTCTCCAGCAATATTCCAAACATAAGCCTCTTCCCTAGACAGATAGATCCTCCCATTCTCAAATGACACATTTTCAAACAAAAGCCCAGTGGTATAATCCAGAGTGAAAAGAGCTCGTTTTGCCATTACACATGCTGTGGGAAAGCAGAGATCAACCAGAGGAGAGCAGGCCTGTGATGGGGGAAGTCCTTTGGCACTGTAATAAGTCCTCTCTGTTGAGTAGGGGAGGACAGGGCAATGCAGCCTCCCTGCTTCCCCCTGCCCTCACCTCTGGGCAGACATCTCTTCAGGGTCTTGGTAAGGTTCACTGAAGCACTGGAAAGACCACAGGTCCCAGAGGTCTCAGGGTGTTGGGTTCAGTCCTTGAACCTTGCTGGGAGATTGAAAAAAAAAAAATCACAGTGGAGAAGCCTCAACTAGGGATGGCCAAGAAGAAAAAGAATATGAACATATTACATTTAAGAACCAAATAGAACAGACTGGGAAAGATATTTGATCCTTTTATGTAACATTTAGGCTTGTTCCAGACCCTGGCTGATGAACTGCTTCCATATCCCTGGAATCTGAAGGCAGAGCTGTTGTTCATTTAGCAGTAAATGCAAGGACTGGATGGAAAGAATGTCATCCCTAACTAAAGCCGAAGCCTAATCCTTTGGTTTCGCTGGTGACTCAGATTACAATCATGTAATACAGAGAGCCTTCGGTTCCCCCCCATCCCCGGCCTTGTCTTACTGCGTTACTAATGGCTAGTAAAAGAAATGTAACAAAATGCTGATCCTGCTTAAAATGCAATTAAATATATCCACGTTCCTTCTTGCCTGTGATTTCCTTGTATGCAAGAAACTCAGCCCTTTTCCTCTTACCTTCTCAGTCCCTGTTCATCAGCATCTTCCGTGATGTCAGGATGCTTGTACTCTAAGCCAGTCTTTCAAATCCCAAACAAGAAACTTTCCCATACAATAAAATTCCATACAAATAGAGCTAATGTCAATAAAGCTAAAAAGATATGTCAGCAAAGACACAAACAGTCAATTTATTACAGTTAAACATCCTGCCCAGACATTTTATTTACAATCAAAGCGTGCTATATAAAGCAATCTCTCTTCCCTTGATATCTGGTTTTATCTCACTGTTTATGAATTGCTGCCTTTCTCTTTGTATCCCGTACGAAATACTGAATTTATTTGTGTGTGTTCTTTGACTACAATCTTTCTGTTTCTTTTTAAAAAATATCTCTGGATCACTACTTGAAAACATATACCAAAAAAATCTGTGAGTTTGGCCCTTTTAACCAATAGAAGGTTGTATCACAATAAATTTAAACAAATAACAGCTATTACTGAACACTGTCTCTTGTTAAAAAAATGCCCCAAGTGACTTAGAAACATGGTTTACAGAAATGTATACATTTTTTTCTTACTATCTTACGTTTCATTATGCCCCTTTTGCCTTGTAAATACAGACAGGAGGAAATGTGCATAGCTCTTTCCACAGGTTTTCAGAATATGGCTGTTTGGTGACAGAGGAAAAGTACAGGCCATTCTGATAGAAAAAGAAAAGAAGCCTAACTTGTCAAATATTGAGATACAAACCCAGCAGCTCAGATATTAGTTATAAAAAGGCTACATTTGTCTTACGATATACACAAACCACGCCTCTTTCAGGGTCCCCAAAAAGCCTTTGAGTGAATTCCCAATTGTATGCTCCACTGCTTCTAAACTGGCCCTCAAGTATTGTCATGGGAACACTAGGAAGGAGACCGTGTATTAAATGACACTTTCAATCAATCATCTACATCTGCTCGTGTTTGTCAGGGGAAACCTGGGACGGGTGTGCAGCTTCTATCTGATTTGGTCCGCATCTGTGAGCAGGTTCCAGGACACTTTATCTGGCACAGGAGAGCAGTAAAGGCTTCCATTCTTCTACCAGATCTGCTCCAGAGATACTAAATTCCTCCACAATAATGAGGTGTCCAGAATAGTAACAAGAGGCCACAAGCGTGCTTTGGGTTTAAAAGGTGCTGGAATATCTGCTGACTGTGGGCAACTGCACAATCCAGAGCAGTGTACCTGGGCAAACCTGGCCAGGAGTGAGGAGTGAAACCTTATCAGGTGCCGGATCTCCTGGGCTAGACCGAAGAGCTATAGGATTACCGCACGTCTAGCACAGCTGTGACAGGCAGAGTGAGGAAAGGCTGCGTGACAAGCAAGCAAAGCTCTTTCTCTTCATAGTTTTGTAGTTCCTGCTTATAAGGCTTTTTCCTGGCCTCTGATTCTAGTGGTAAGAAAGGGTTCTGGCTTCTCCCCTGCCACATTTTGCTTGCAAAATGCTTGGAAAACAACAGCCCTTTGCAGGTGCAGGTAATATGGGTACTGAGGAGTCCAAAAAATTACCTGCCTGGCAAAGTGGATGGAGAAATACTTCCCATTCAAGTTGCTGGGAGGTGGAGAGTGGAACTGTGGAAATTCCCTAGACTGTGTCATTTTCAGTTTTGCAGATGTTCTCCCTATGGCATTTTCCTCCCATCCCCGGTTTAGCCACAGAGTGAAAATGTTTTGACCAACTCTGCAGACTCAGGAAAGGTCATACATGTACCTTCGTGGGACATGTTTTTCTAACCTCTCTACCTGCTGTGGGTAGTCTACAGCCTCCTGTGCTGACAAGTCTGCGATGGCTGAGGCTGTGATTAATGGGATTTCATTAACACTTGGGCAACTATCCCTGAGAACCCTCAGAGGTGCTCCGGCCTCCTCCTCACACCATGAACCTTGTAACGGCAAGAAGCGCAGGCAGATATGTTGGAGAGTCTCTAGCCAAAACTTCCCACCCCAGGCAACATGGGTAAGCAATGGTTTGTAATGGAAGGGGTAATGTATAATAATTATGGCTACATCATCCAAACAAGAAGGAAGAGTAAAACATCCTGTTATTGCTACCCTAGTATGCCACCTTTGAGAAGAGGTTGCTTCACGCATGACCGTATTGTTGTGTTACCTGGGACTCCTCCCAGCTCTGAGCACGGGTAGGAAGGGAGGCAGAATTACATGGACTGACTGGACAATGAGTATTTCTTCCTCAACGGGTGAAAATGGGGTAGTTTGTCTGCAAAGGACATGGAATGATTGAGTGCAATTTTTAAGACAGATATGCAAGGCTGGGGGTAGACACATGCATCTTCTCTGTGCCCCTGTTCTTAGCTGGCAGGTGGGAGCAGTCCAAAATTTACCCAGCTGTGTTCGCTGCGCCCAAGTGAATTATACTCTCCCCATTTTTCTTCTCTGGTTTGCTTCTGTGTGTATTTTACATTGTGTCATATGGCAAAGGTTTAGTCTTGGGGTTTCTTTGAAATAATTAGGGTCAACCTGCTGTCACTATATCTGCCTGGTGCAATACCTCACTCAGTGTAGAACAGCCTTGTATTTAAAGGGATTACTACTGGCAGAGTGTAGTCAACAACTGCAATATACTGGGGAGTGTATTGGGGAAGGATTAATTGGTGCCTGCTGTCTCCTTGTTATGTTTTTTAGAGCATCCACTACTGATACAGTCTGACACAGCTCAACCTTTCCTATGCTCCAGTCTGTTGTTATCTATACATCATGCTGCCAGCTCTTCTTCTTTAAAAAGTTTGTTTGAAATGACTTACTTTAACTGTGGATTCTTGTACTGTGGTAACGTGATATGTGAATACGTCTAAATTTCTTGTGCCATGTTGCCTCACAGCAGGAGTTCTGGGAAGGCAAGGTGTGAATGACAGTGGGAGATATGGAAGGCTGTGTAATGCTCATTATTCATCTAAGACTCCTAGAAATGGAAGAAGATCTCCCACAGACCCTCATAGATTCCAGAGGACAATATGCATTTCCATTATTCAGTAGCATTTATGCACATTAAGGACTGAAGATAGCTAAGGTAAAATAAACTGCCGTTGCAATTCTTGTTTTGCATGACTTTGGAAGAGACGGGAAAACAAGGTCTGCTTCTGGTAAGAAAGGTGGACAGAAGAGTCAAAAATTGCTCATAGATCTGACAACAATAATGCATAAAGCAGTCAAATTGCAGAGTGGAGTCAGGCAGCTTCCCTACGTAGAGACTGCAAAAAGCAGCTTTGTGGCTGTCCTGTGGAAAGGGAGAAAGAATAATGTCGCAGAGGGTGTAGATCCCAGACTGATGAGGCTGCTGTGCTTCAGGTAGGTATGAACTGAGCAAAAACTGCTTAATGTAGAAGGAGGATGCACAGCCGGTTTAAAATACAAATTCCACTTTCATATGTGTCCTGGTTAGGGATAGGAGCCAAAGTCCAAATACTTCTTAGGTAGAACAGTTTGTTTAGAAGATGCAAGAACATATGCCAGAGTAAATAGTCAGCAGGTGGGTGAGGGCCTGTCTCAGAGGGAACTATGGAACATCTCCCACAAGAATTCTAAGTTATGTTCTCAAATTCTTGAAGCGGTGAAATATTTTTTTCAAGCCCAACCAAGGTCCCCTTGCAAACTAGTTAAGCTCCAAAAAGTTGTTTTTTATTACTGTGCAACTTTTCATCCAATTTTGATATAAGTCTGAACCGACTAATACCGGTAATTTTCTGGGAGAAAAAAAAAAAAAAAAAAAAGAGCCTATCTGAGGTTTATCTATTCCCCAAGATGTCCCATTTGCTTCTGTTAAAAATGTTTTCTCCAGGATTTCTGATGTTTTCAGAAAAAGGGATAGTTGTGTTTCCCTTGCTTTTATTGATCTTGCCAGGAAGCTTTGGGGTTTTGCTGAAGTTGTTCTATGAAATCCCACTTCCAACATATCATATGTATCTTTAGCACCAGGTGATGTCAGGCCTTACTTAAAACACAAACACATTCACCCAGAGATGTTTTTTTGCTAAGCACATTCTTCTTGTGTTCTTGTGTTTATTGTAAACATTTTTTAAAAGTATCCTAGCACTGGTAGAACCAATAAAATTTATACTACCATAGTTTGCTGCAGTCTAATATTCATAATCCAAGAATCAACACCTGAAAAAGAAAGCAATGAAAAGGGCAAGACAGATCATCGATTCTTCCAACTTTTTGTCTGAGGACTCAAAACATTAAATATAACTTTAAAAAATTCTCTAGAAAAGCTAACTGTGGTGATGATAAGTAAGGTAGTATTTAGTGGTTTTTTTCTGACACAAACCAATAATGCAATGGCATTTACCAAGGCAATAATTTCATATCAAGTCTTGCAGCCCCACAAGTGTTGCCACAGTCAATGAGGGTGGCAGAAGTCTGATTGCATATCCAACATACCAGCAGAGTGATCAGTTTCTCCTTCCCTGTCTCATCCTACAGTCCCTGATGACCTCCTTCACCTGTTCTATGGTAGAAAAGCTCTTGTAGAGGACACACAAGCAAAAAGCTTTGAACTAACAGACTTCCAAGACCTGATTTCTTTCTCTGGGACTCAAGCATTCAGCAGTAGGTGTCTTCACTCAGAAACATCAACACCTGATCTTTCCAGTTGCTAGGAAGTCATTCACTGGAAAGTGCTATAAAGGTGTACTTGTGCACTCTGGTGTTTAAAAACTAGAGTTAGCTGAACAATTCTAAAGAATAATGAAACCAGGAGAAGAATATGGGGTTTGGGTGATTTGATGGGTGTCTTTTTTATTACAAAATGCATATTTCTTGACAAAAACTATTGTTCAAATGTTTTCTTCAAAACTCTTCTTTTGCTTCTCCAGGAAGAAATTTGTGAGTGTCCTCATGCACTCGGTCACTATTCTTCCTTAAAGCCCCGAGTAAAACATTTAGTTTTCAGGTATCTATATTCAAATCCTTCTCTGTCAGAGTCAAATCAGTGGCTTTACAGCACCTCAGAGCTGAATGGCTTGCTTTCTGGTTTAAATATTTCATTATTTGATGGGAGTGAGAATACTTACTATCATTTCCAGTTTATTCTGACGTAAAAGAGAAGTTGTAATGGCCATTGTGTATATATATATATTTGTCTACTTCTTATGAATATTTCAATTGAATCATTTTCATTTTTTTTCCCTTGAGGATAATATCTCTGGTATTTTTTTCAGTCTTCAGAGCAGCCAGTCTTGTTTAGACTATGCTCATTTATCTTACCATGCTTGCAGCTGACCATTTTAAGAAAGTCTGGATCTCATGCAGAATTATTAGCCAACAGTCTTGATAGGTCCCCTTGTTTTTTTTTTCAGATGAGTCACTATTTTGCTTAGAAGAGTTCTCTGTTACTGCTGTACTTCCTGCTCAAAAGAGGTAAAGAGGAATCTTCTCATAGGTCATTGTGTCATAGTGACGGCTGGGACCTGCCATTAAATGTCAGACTCATTTCGAAATTCTTGTAGGCCCTGCCCTGAAGAGCTCTCAGTTCATATGAGATAAGTGAATACAGAACAAATGTGGTGGTGACACTGGTCAGACTTTGACCTGAGGATGGGAATTAGGACAAAAAACATGACACGTGATGACCTACTGCATAAAGGTGAACCCACATCTTTAGATGAATCACACCAGGTGAAACTCAGAACCATGCTAAAACTAACTTAGGAGGAGTTTTGCTAAAATACAATGGCATTTAGGTTCTTCCAAAGAGGTTTTGGAGGAAGATCTACTCTGTTTTCTGAATACACTGCCTCAGTTGGGACTTCAGGATTGAGGTATTATGATTTTATCCTAAAATTATGGATTGGTCATAGATTCAAAGAATAGAGGTGTGCAAATCAAAAATAGTGGGGTTGGAGCTTGCTAGTTGAAACCATATGTAACGCCCTGCTCATACTTTGGTTGCAAACTTGAAGGCACTAAACTGCGCTTCGCTGTACTCATATTAAGAAAAAAAAGGGGGAAAAAAAAAAGGTCAAAACTATGTAGCCACAAATGCAAGTGAAAATGAATGGGAAAGTTGTTTTGGTTCACATTGATTGACATTTGCTGCATTAACCTTAATTTTCACTTGACTCTGCAAATATTTCTAAACAGTTGGATATATGGAGTAAAATCTATAGCCAAGACTAATAGATTGCAATGCCAGGATCTTAAGGTCCTCAATAACTGTAAATCAGCAGAGCCACAGAAATCAACTGAGCTGTGCTAATTTACAAAAGCTAAGTGTCTGACCTTTACTATTCATTAGCATCATTAACATTTCTTAAATGATGGCAACTGGAATTTGAGAACAGTACCAAAAGTCAGATAAAAAAATACCCTTGCACCTCCCCTAGGTGAAACACAAAATAATTTGACAGGTAATTAAAATTATTGTAAAAATTATGACTGTATAGTTTGTTCTCAGTGGAGAATTAGCATAGAATTTATTGGTATCACACAACAGCTTCCAGCAGGTGCCAAATGACTTCTTGTTAGGAGGAAAAAAACAGGAATTTGTATATATATATATGGTGTGTATATATATGTGTGTGTGTGTGTATATATATATATAAAACTCTTTTTATTTTCCTCTCCTTTAGACTGCATTCAAATGTAAACAATTTGTGAGCCACAAAAGGTTAATACCTGAGGAATTCTCATCTACATATTCCCACTTGGAGTCAGGTACTGCTTTCTACATTTTATAAGACACTTCAAAGCACTCCTCGGTTTCCCTCCAGCCAAAAATTTGGGGGGCCGCATTCCATTTATTTATCTGTCTTCTTCAGCCAAGTCTCCAGGCTTGATAAATGAACAGACACTTCCAATTAAAGCCATACAAACTTGTATAAACATACAGGAGGACGATACTGCTGCGGTTAACTTTGGGTTGCTTTCTTTCGGGCTCGTTCTGATTCAGGGTTTCAGAAAATGATGAGGTAATGAAAACAGCAGCTTGTTCACCAAACTTATAGCCATGCTCTCTAATTGCCAGACTCCGAGACAAACTCTGAACCAGCTTCACTTTCCTTTCAATCTGCCTATGTCAAAGAGGGTTTCTAGGAGGGGGCAAACTCCAGTGCAGGCTGCTGTCTTGATGGGACAGATGACTCTGCCATGAATGGATGTCTTCAGTGCACAATCATTTTTCCAAGGTGAGCAACAACTGTCCTGAATCAAATATTTTCTTGTTCTTTTGGCAAATGATCCCAGTTTACCAGACTGCTAATGAAAATAACCACAGTTTGTTTATTTAAAACCTCACTTGCTAGTTATGGAAATAGGTCCACAGACCAGATACAGCTCTGTACATGCAGAATTTGCAAAATCTTTATCAACCTCTTGAGATGAAAAGCAAATTTTTTTGACAGAAAAGAGTGATGATCTGCTTGCTTAACTTATTTTTTGGTGATTGTTTCTTTTTAACCATTTTTCCTTACTCTTATTTTTCTTGATTTGGTATTTCTAAGTAGTGGAATATAAAGTCATTGTATCTATTGCTCAGTGAGTAGAAAATAATAATAATAATACCAGATGTATTTCCTGTCTAGTCCGTACTAATGAATTGGATCATTTGGTAAGGGGTCCCCCGAAAATGACAGACTGTGTAAGGGATGAACTGCTATCTGGTGGGATTAGTGGAGAAGAATTTGACCCATAAAACATGACTATCACCTGCTTAAGAGTATTTTAGACTGTGACAAAATTTTGGATCTGAAGGCTGCTTTTTGTTATCATTCAAGCAATACAGGAAGATCTGAAGAGCTAGACTGCAATTGTCACCTTTTTAGTAGTTCTTGGATCAGCCCTAGGGTGTGAAATGCACCTTCTAAACAGATGGTCCCAGATGCTTTTCTGTATTCCCTGATTCATGGGACAAAACTGTTACTGAGAATGAAAGCAGTGACAAATCACATCCACAAATAGAGAGAGTCTCAGAGGTGGTTCATCCCAGTGTGTAATAAGGCCACTGATACTGTGAGGACTCAGCTGCAGTGCGCAACAGTCATCCCAGCTACAGCTGGCAGGGGGCTGAGGCAGGAGGCACTCAACCAGAAGGACAATCATTTTTATCATAGAACGTGCTGAGTTGGAAGGGACTTCTGAAGGCCATCTAGTCCAACCCCCCTACAACAAGCAAGGACATCTCTAACTAGGTCAGGTTGCTCAGAGCCCCATCAAGCCTGACCTTGAATGACTCCAGGGATGAGGCCTCCACCACCTCCCTGAGCAACCTGTTCCCGTGATCAACCACCCTTATATTAAAGAACTGTTTCCTAAAATCTACTCTTTTCTAACTTAAAACCATTACTCCTCATCCTACTGCTACAAACCCTCATGAACAGATCCTCCCCCACCTTCCTAGAGGCCCCTTTCAGGTACTGGAAGGTCACCTGGTGACCTGATGATGATTATGATGCTTTGGGATTTCCTGCTCAAAATCTGACTTGTTGTTAGGTGATCTTCTCACCTCTATGGCCCCAGTGTGGCAGGATGGGTACAGAATGGGGGCATGGCCCAGTAGTTTCTCATGAATTGCAATGTTTGTTGCTGCCTGATGTCTGCTGCAATAGGAGAGGAAGGCATGTGCATAGCACCTGCAACCTGCTTCCTGTGGATCTGGTTGGTCCTGTTAAGCAATGAATCCATATGTCAAAGGAGAACTTGCACATGCTGAGTCAGTCCCTGTCCTCAGTGTCCTTTGGGTCATTGCAAAATTTCAATGTACAAAGTGCAATTGTGCAATGTACTAAGTTGGGGCTGGAAAACTTTTTCAACTGAGTCTGAACAGAAAAAACCAAGTTCTTTAACTGCAGCTCCTCAGAACAGATCCATTATAGCCCATCTCTGTGGATAATGTCCCACTTGCCTCTTTGTGCTCCTTTATGTCCACTTAATTCTACTAGACCCTTTGTTCTGCTATTTTCCAAATGAGCTCTGCCCATGTTGTAAACCCAATCTTTCCACCTGATGCCTTCCTGATGTGGCAAAGCTCAGTGCACAGCATAGAGGAGCCTTCAGCTTACTCTGTTTTGACTTTACTTCTCTCTTCTTTTGGTGGCTCAGGGGCTGGTATTTGTCTCTGGTACAAGGTGAGGAGTGGGCACAATCTGCTAAGGTCCGATGTGGGGGGCAGAGTAAGGCTGAATAAACAGCTCTCCCCTGTCACTTCTGCGTTTCATGCCCTGCCCCAGGGATCCCACAGGTCCCAGACACCACATCTGGCACTTTGTTGACATTGAAAAGATCAGTAGGGGCTAGAACAAGAGATCGTGGCTGTTTAGTGACTGAGCTCCCTCTTTTATCAAAGAGTTGCAAGGACAGCTCTGGTGACCTGTAGAATAACAATTATTGTTTGCTGGATCCCATCCACTGACTCCTCTCAATTAATCAGTTGCCTCTTTTGAATGAGCCTTGGAAGAATGCATCCCAGGTTGTAGCAGTTAACACCTACAAGATGTCTTTGCTGCAAGTTTCTTTAAGAATCTGTGCTTCCCTCTGAGTTCATTAATTTTGATTTTGTGAATGTCACTGCTCTGCATCCAGAAACAAGTAAGGGGGGCTAAACTGTAGCAGCTTTGTGGTTTTTTGAATTATTAGAAGGAGAAGCTAGAGCAAAAATAATGCTGATGCCTTTGTATATGGCACATAAGGAAACTCCTAAACTGCCTGGAGTTGGATTTCGCCTTGTATTTGTCACTAGCATATCTACAGATTAGACTTAGACATTCTCCCATATGTTGAAATATCATTTCATGGATTCTTTTTGTCTCCCTGTTTTGATCCATGATATGATCCTGTACAGGGTGTGCCAAATATTGACTCACCAGTCCAAAAGAAATAATAAGGCTATCTGGTCAGATTCTATCATCAGTTGAGTAAGGTTTGTCCAACTGGATTAGATCAGGGCATATACAACACATTTAAATATCACGTGGCCTGGCAGAGGGAGAGGTACGAGGAGGTCACAATTCGTTTCCAACAAATGAAAACATTCAGGTTTAGACCCATGAATAAAAGATAGAGTTCATTAAGGCAGAGATTTAGCTAGTCAATCTGACGCTATATAGCCTGCATCAAAAGGTAAACTCATTCCCAGGAATTTCTTAAGTGGCACCTGAATCTCTCCTGTTGTCCATTAATTATTTCTCTGTTTATCTAGCACGGGTAGAATATTGCATGAAGGACTCGCAACGTAATGTGCAGATCCTGCAAACCATGAGACAAGCGTTCAGCTTGTTCTATAAAAGCTGGTGGGATCAAGATAAAAAATGACAATATTAAAGGGAAGAATGAAACATGAAGTTATTTTTTCTGAAATATAGCAATAAAATATTAAACATTAACATTTGTGATTTAACTCATGAGGAGGTGACGTAGAAGTGCCAGAGAAGGTTCCTCCATTGGATTTCCGCTGTGGCTCACACAGTTGAATGAGAGAGTTGGTTAAATATGTAATATATGTCTTTTCACTGTGGAAACGGAGCAAAACTTCTCTCCTTGAGACAGTCCCTCTCCATCTTCTACCCATAATTCTGCAAGCCATTATTTTAACTTAAGATTTTGTACTTATTGTGGGTAATTCACTTGGTCTCTAGGGATATTCTCCCCTGATTCCTTTGTTGCTGGGAACAGATTTAGTACTGACAGGTAGAGTCCTGTGTAGGTGTGGGAAGAAAGACACACCTCATATAGATAAAAACCAGAAGCTTTTATAGGTAAGGTTACGAGGTAGTAACAGATCAGCTTAGGGGAAGGTCTTTCTACAAAAACCAGGGAAAATTCTGCAATGGTTTAAGATAAGATAACATTTTCATAATTCATCTGCATAAGTATTTACACAGCACTTGTATCTAAGTATTGTATGTGTTCCACTCCAGGTATCTATGATGGCCATTGGCTTTCATTTCAGGAGAGTCCTTGAAAACACCCACTTCAAACTGTAACATTTTGAGAAGTTTTTCACTGCAGCTTCATGAAAAGAGAAATGTTCTATGGGAACATATTGACTTTGATGAAATTTGGCAAGAAAAAGTGCCCCTCAAAATGGTTATAATTTTTTTTTTTTACTTTGTTTTGATAAGATAATAAGGTATTTTGACTTTCTGCTATATTAAAACATTTTGTTTTTGCATGTTGTCTTTCATATTTACTTTATTGAAACTCAACATAGTTTTTACCATCAGCAAAACTATTTTCATTCTGAATTGGGCCACAAGGGAATGCCCAAATTTTAGAGTTTCAAGAGAAATGGAAGCTTGGTTCTTCTGTAAAGTAGAGACTAGGCTTGGGAAGATTGATTTTGGAGCTGTTCAATAGTCGTGATCACTTTGCCTATGAAATCATCAGATGTTTGTGGCTTGCATGGTAAATCCTACTCAAATAATCACGATTACAGTGTCGCTAATTTGTATATGCCATCACCACATCCAGAGACATGGAAGGTGATGCAGTTGCCTAATTTGTGTAAGAAAATAACCTTGTTCCTGGAGTCTCTTTGTACAGTATATACAATGGGCAGAAGTATTCCCACGGACTTGCCTTTGGATTGCAGGGTGACGTTTCAAGTTTACTTTGGCAAAAAAAAAAAAAAAGTGGGCTGTTGTCTCCAGCACTTATTTTTATGGGAATACAAGGCAATTTAATGGCTTTTTATCTGACTGACATGAAGGTGATGGAGAACAGTGAGACATTTCCACCTTGATGGGTTTTTGCTCCTAATTGTTCTCAAACTAATTACAGGAGCAGATTTTATTTTAAGTTTGTTGTCTTTCAGTTTCTTCTGTAACCATAAAACAACTAAAACTAGACATCTGCACTACTATTTTGTTTGTGTTTCTGCATCTCAGGGTGATTCTATACTTCGTGCATTTAAGAACACCTAAAATCAGCAAGAAAAGTCAATGCTCCTTTATTGTGCTCTTTGCTCCCCACCATTTGAGAGCAAGTCTAGTTTTCTTCTCTGGACCAGTCACCATGTTCCTCTTCAGTTCATCCATCTGCAGTCTGCTCCTTCTGCTTCACATTGCTGATGAATTACACTCTGTTCCTCCATCTAATCCTTTTCATTTATTTATATTTTATGGAGGAAACATAAAAGACTTCTCATAAAAATCCAACTGTTTTTGATAAACCTTGTCATGTGCAAATAATGGAGCCTTGTCAAGTACAAGCCTTGCTGGAAATTTATGCCTTCTAATAATAATAACAGGAGAGAATCAGGAACAAATAAGGAATATATTGAATTGGATTCAAAGCATGTTTATGGTTTTAAATTGGTGGCAATAAAGTATTTTTTTTATCAAGAAATGTTTTTACATGTTAGTGTAATCCAAATGCCATGTTGTGCTTGAACTCTGCCGTATTTAGCCTAGCAGAGCTATGAAAAACATCTTGTACTATATCACAGTAGAGCAGACTGACTTCTCTTTCCAAGGTCTGGTGGCAGGGAGAGGAAAAGATAGACCTGACTTATTGATGCAAGAGGAAACAAGCCAGGGTTTGAGGCAAAGCAGCAAACTGGTGGTCAGCTGGGGCCTGACTGTGGGTTAACTAAAAATGGTAGGGAGACAGAGGTTAAAGAAAGCTAATCAAAGGCAGATTTTTGTTAGAATATTAATTTTTCTTTAGCAGAAAACTTCCTTGGCCAGAGGCAACCCATCAGAAGCAGAAATGTTTGTTGTTCCTGACTGCTAAAGCTGTGGGTATCTGGAAGGGCATTAGGACAACCAGTCATCTGCAGGTAAAGCTAACATCTAAAGGACAGTATGATTGCCTGTTGTTAAAGTCTATAGCTTTCTTTTTGCTGTATGACATTTTATTTCCTATGATAATTTTTACTTTGAGAATAAGATTAAACAGAATGTTAATCGTTGGCTGATGATACCAATTAGCATTTTACTGCACTTTGCAAATGTCAGTGAATGAAGGGGATCTCTCAGGAAGAAAACTTTGTGTTCAACGGGCAGAGCCTAATCCAAACAAATGGATCCCTTTAATGAAGAGGTTTTCTAGTAGCACAGCTAGTCCTCTGAGTATATTGTCTGTGCATCTTCACAGAGCTGATATTTATGGTCCCCTGAGTGTTACTCTTTACAATAAATACTTGTTTTATATTGTTTCAGTAGTGAGAATCTCTGTAATTCCCTTTCAGGTAACATATCCAAGCTGTCATGTTGAACTACAGGTAGAAATAATATTAGAAAATGAAAAAAACAAAGACAAAAAAATATGTTTCAATTTAGAAAACTGATTGCCTCATGTAAGGCGTGTGTTCAAAGTTGTGTTTTGCAAACACTGAAGGTTTCATTGAGACAGGCACAAAGAGAAAACTTACTCTAACGTTGAGGTTATTAATGTTTTAATTTAATTTCCTTTTGTTGCGGAACCAAGGTAGTCTCTGCCCCTTCTCCCACCTCATTCAAAACTTTCTTGGCAGACTGGGCTGGAGCTCAGCCTTTGGATCTCGCCTTTGCAAGATAACACAACCATTTTTTAACTGGGCAGTTGCCAATCAGCCAAAGAAATAAGTTAGCAAGAAAGCAAGCAGATTTGAGGGAACTGGTTCTTTCATGTGTCATCAATTATTGTTCTCTATAAAACAGTGGGACTTTAACAATCTCTGACAAAGCTACTCTGTTGTTCTTTTTGTCTTGCTCTACATGGTGTCACTTGTAATGCATTATATGGGATCAGATGTCAGGGATGAACCAATTGATTTTGCAGTGTTGTCACAAAACGGTGACCTTTACAGGAAGGATGCCAAAAAAGGTCACAATTTAAGCCTTGTAGTTGACTTTCCAAAGGAAAGTTCAAGTTTTGCAGATATCAGCCTTTATAATGAGGTTAGTGACAAGCCTCCAACATCACGTAACTTATGATAGATCTGGCATTTTCTTTTCTCAAAGGTTTGACATAGATATATGTATTATACTGCTGCCAAGTCTTCATCTATGGCATGTGTAAATACAAGTTTAAAATTACCTTCAGAACTGATGACGCCCTCCCTATTGTTTTCCTTCCCACTGTGAATCTCTGAAATACACACTGATTTTTAAAGAGAATTTGGGTGTTTCACAGTAGTATCGTCTTCATACTGCTCGAAATGGATTTGGATTTCTCCTCGCCCAAATTACACCAACGTAACTGAAAACAGAATAGAGGGCTGGAGGAGTTTTTTCTGAAGAATTTTACTCCAGGTGCTTGCAGTATGACCCTTAAAGTCAGAAAGTGAATTGCCAATTGGGTGTTTGACAGCCGCCGTTCATCACTGTGCATGATGGTACGTGAGCCAGTACTTAAGAAAAAGAATTGTAATTCTGAATGACCTGTGGGACTTGGACAATGTATACAAGCTGTCGATTTCTTGGTGTAGAAGGGAATTCATCAGAAACAATAATCTGGACATGATCTTTTGTATTGTGACAAATAGTTTCTGTATTTACATTCTTGATACACAGAATAGTGGCTTTCCTGTGAGATTAGAAGGAGGAAGCAAGCAGGGTTGCTGGTTTTATTTCTATTTTTATTCTTACATTAATTTCTGAAGGATTGCTATTTAGGATCTTATTTCTGATGATGCTTCTCCATGGATTCACCCGCCTTTTCCCAGTATCTAATGAACAGAATCTATGACATCCTGGGAACTGTGTGAGAACTAAGGCTAGAGCTAAAGATTTCTGATTCAAAAGCTGGTTTTTTTTTTCCCTCACCCAGGTTGAGAAAATGAATATAGAGGCTTAGAATATGAATATACATGTCTATCATCATTATACATACATATTCTGTAGTCTGGGGCTTGGAAATTCTTTATTGTGAAATTTTGAAGTGTGATAATGGTTTATTGCCACAAATATAGAGGACACTTGAAAAGACAAGCTGTATCAAGCAGCAAAGAGCAACAGCAGCCTTAATTTGATTTTTTTTTTAAAGTTATTTAGAAAACATTTGACATGGAACATCCTAGCAACTTAATTTCAGCAGTATGATACAATCTATACGTAGTAGCACTCCTTATGAGTCAGAAGAGTAAAAGTATAATAAATAACATTTATGAAATATGAAAAAGGAAGTTAAATGTGTTCATTCTGAATCTGTGGGAACTTTATATATTTTACTGAAATAGTCATTTTGGAGCACTATCCTCCTCCATCCCAGCCTCCACTGCCTTTCAATGGGGCAATGTTTGATTAGAAGAGAGTCCCTTCCTCTGCACCCTTGGCTGCATCCCGCCAGCCAGCCCAGGTTAGGTAACACTACCCTGGGCACCAGGGTTTTAAACTCCCATTTCTGTTCCCACTGTGGGCGATCAACAACTGGAAGGCAAATGTGGGCTCTCCAAAGCAAAGGAAAGACCAGATGTTTCAAATAATCCTTTAAATGCTATAGTTTATTCTTATGATGTATACAGATTCAGGACATGAAACATGTTGATAATCTCATTCCAAAAAATCCCCTTGCTCATCTGTAACGATTTGACAAATATGTCAAATGCTCAGTTTGGAATTAGAACTTCCAGTTTTTATACTACATATATTGTGCCTTTTTATACAGCTGCAAATAAAAAATGTTGCATTACATTCTCCAGAATAAAGCCTGAGTAAGGTCGAGGTCTCTCAACCTTAGCCCTGCTTTTCTTTTCCTCCTGCAATGCTTGGCTCTAATAAATTATGGAGTTTATTCAGTCAACGTTTTAAACACTCTGTGTGTTCCCTTCCATCAGTCATTACATGAGATGATGAAAAGCACTGCAAATAATTTTATGCAACGTAACGAAATTAAAAGCTTTTGGTATTACTGTACTGCAGGTATAAATCTGAGTAAATGTGATGTCTGGGAAAGATGGACTATATACGTAGGTGTTGGAGTAATGTAAGGTTATTCGGCATTTTCAATGGATGTCTGCTCTTGTTTCTTCACAAACACCATAAGTAATTGCATGATTTGTATATTCTTTAAGTGTCTGAGCTTGCAGATTTCCACTGCCTTTATTCATTAGCTAAAAAAAATAAAGCTAATGGGAAACAATCCATTGCAGTGAAACTGTAGATTTTCTTACCCATCACAGCAAAATATTAACCTGCACAATATATTAGTGCCAAACTAACTTATGTGAGACACAGTATTTCAACATGTACACTGATGAATTTCAGAGAACTGGACAAAATCTTATATATTCTTATATTTCTGTTTTATCTGTCTAATTCTACATGTTTTCTGTTAGCTGGATATTAACAAGAATATTGCTTTTTCCACCTCTTTATGCATCATTTATGTACTCTGGTATTTACTTCTCCCAAAAACATATCTTACTCCTTAAAAGCCTTGCTATCTCTATCTCTCATAATATGAAATACAACATTCTCTCTGTTGTTCTTTATTGCACTTCAAATGGTCTTCACTCATTTTTATAGTATTAGACTTACTCTCCTAAGTTAATTTTTGCATTTATCCTTTGTTCAGTTTATGCTGTACAAGGTTTTTCTGCGACCAAGCAGCATGTGGAATACATGAAGAAGACTTTTATTAATTAAAAAGCTAAGGGCCTTAGTGTTTCATAAGGGAAGATGACGTTGATTTTCCTTTCTCATTGCCTCATTACATTTCCCCTTTCACCTGGAACTGCAGTTATTTAAAATGGTGTGCTCCTAATCTATCCAAGTGGCCCCAAACTTTATTGCTCACACTTTGTATTTACAACTATTTTCCCTCCCCTTAACCAGCATTTAGCCTTATCATCAGTTATTCAGCTGGCATCATGTTTCTTCAAGGTTGTTTAGCATTTAAAGGAAATATCTGTGATTTTTCCCTTCCCAGCCTCCTTCCCCTCTCCCTTGTCTGCTCTTAATAGCTCTGAGATAGGGAGCAGCAGCTCATCCCCCAGCACCTGCCTTGGTGTGCTGCATGGGAAACCAAGTACTGAGGTGCTGCCAGCACCAAGGGCCATATGGAGGAGTAATGTGGGTTCTCTGCACACAGCCACAGTTCAGATACCATCTGGAGGAGCCCTGAAATCTCAGCCTATGCCAGCAAGAAAATCCTCATGGGCTTCTCTACCCATAGTTTCTATTCAGAGCTCCCTACATGCAGACGAGAATCAAGTTCTGTTTCTTCTCTATGTCTAAGATGGTTCTTTCTCTTTGGTTTGAATGTTAAGAAGTTTTGAATGAAGGTTAGTAGTTCTGCCTGCGCCTGGGCTCCTGCAGGGAGGCACCGCTAGCCTTTCTTCCACGCTTCTGCACTTTCCATGATTTCAGCGTGCTGCTGCCATCATCGCTGGTGCTGGTTCTGCAGCCCTCCATGCAGCAAGTAGATCTTTTTAACACTCATTTCTCTTCCTGCACTTTCCCTTTTCCCTCTATTGCTCTATCTCATTCAATTTCACCCAACATTTCCCCCTTTCTTATTGCTGGCGAGTAATTCATGTAGTTATGCATCTTTGCAGTGATGGAGCTTTCTGAGCAATCCTTTCTCTGCAACAGAAAACTTAAACTTTCCTGATATTAAATGCTCAGTCAAGTGCACAGTTATCTCTTTTGAGCTGTGCAAACAAAAAAGAATGTTTTGAGGGTAGAGAGTACAGAGAAGGTTTCTTTTAGTTTACCAGTTATTTCAGGACATGATGGATGCAAAACAGAACAAATCTCATTTTACAAAAGAACATATTTTAATTGCAATTATTATTCCAAATCAGCATTCTGAAAATTGCCATATTTCAAGGCACAGAATCATTGAATGAGACCTCCAGGAAAAGCAGAGTAAAGCAGCTTGACAGAAAGTTGTAGGAAACTCTTTATCAAGCTCTTCAGCTTTATTTTCGTTTTTTTTTTATTTCACTTTTGTGCATGTGACATATATTTCTTCTAGACATTATTCAGTTGAGAAATAAAACTTGAAAGTGTTGCTAACAGTTGGTTTCCTCCTAACTATTTTGAGAGGGTGTCTTCCAGTCAGCTTTTTGGAAAGATTCTTTAGACAGCATCATCATGTTTCTTAGTCACTTAATTCTGGAGTAAGTGAATTCATCCTAAGTTCGATACATCTTTAAAGTTTGATTTTCCTCTTTGAAGTCAACTTTGGAGCAATGTGTAACTGCAGTCCCTTCAGTACTTCACTAAGTATAAGACTGAAAAGAGACAGAAAACAGATCTAAGAACATCAAACTAAGGTCTGACACTTCCAATAGATGTGTGTAAAATCTAAAGAATGTACAGCAAAAGACCACTATCAGGCTAAAGCAGGAACATAAAAATATACAAGTCTATCTGAGCTGGGTTGATAACTGAGCTTGAGGAATGTGCATTGTGTCATGACCACTGACAGCTTTAACAAGACAGGAAAACGCAAGCACCTTTTCTCTGATAACAGTTGGTGCATTGATAGTCTTTACTGACCTTATCTGAAGAATAATAAATGCTTCAGTTCCTCAGTTTGTCCTTATTACTTTTTTTTGGTTGATTTCTTATTTCCTTTGCCTTTTTGGTGACAGATTCCCCAGATAATCACGGGAAAAAAATAAAAAATCCAACCTTTCGAACTGCACTAAAGGGTTGACTGAGACAACTGGCAGCAAGACACCCTGTAAGTGCTCTCAGTTTAAAGCACAGGTTAAGAAAGGCCAGACATTTTACAAGGCCTTGTGAAGTGATGACTCTGTTAGCAGGGATGCCAAAGGGATGCAGAGCAGTTGTCCTTGCCAAGGTGAAACTTCACTGTGCAAAAGAAACAAATATGTATGTACAAATTTGAGGGTTATTAGGTCTGGACAAGTGAATACCCTTCCTCAGCTCCCCACCTCTAGCACCCAGCCTAGGTGCTTCCCACCCAAATCACACGATTTTATGCAGTCACAAGTAGCAGAAGCGTTATGTAGGAAACAAACTTTCTAGAAATCCCAAGATAACATGGGAAATATAATGAATTAAATAAATGTGAGCCATTGTCCTACACCTAGCACCTTCAAGTTGCTTGGACTGATCAACTATTGATGGAGAAGAAGTTGTCATGTAAAATGTCAGACCAAAAGCCTTTTGCTTTCTCTAGTCCTAATGTGCTGAGGTTTTTAGGTCAAATTCCAAAGGACACTGTAACAATTGTGCTGTCTTCAGGAAAGCCAAATATTTACCGGTGACTTCATTGCCTTTTCTGCATATAAAAGAGTTGGGGAGTGGATATTCTCCATAGTATGTACTCCTATTTTTCCTTTTTTAAAAAATTGATCTCCTCCAGCGAACAAACAAAAATACTTTGATGTGATTTTTAAAATGTTATTTATTATTTAACATGTTCCTTTGAATCAATTGCATAAAAGGCCACAACATGAAACAAATGCACATATTAAAACACATCATAGGCTTCATGTGTTAGGCTAATTCAGTTTCTTTGTTTACAAAATAAACATCAGCATAAATATTTAATACAGGAGCTGCAGTAAGAAAAAGGACAAACTATTATTACTGTGAGAATGCTGAGCACAGTGGAAACTATCTTTTAAATTACAACTTTGTCTTAGCTTGGGCTAGAGCCTTTTTTCATAAAGGAAAAAGTCATAGTGCATTAATGGCAAATATCCATCAGGAAATAAGTCTAAAAGCAACTCAAAGAAGTATATTGCTCTGCGAAAGATGCTTTTGCATTTGTGCCATGTTTATAATAAGCTCAATACCAATAACTTGAAAATAACAGTAAATATTTAACCTAAGGAATATTTCATATGATAGCAATAAATTTTTAATACAATGTAACTTTACTGTAGCTCAAAAACTTATTGCTGCAAATATTTATCTAGAATTTTAATTAAATACATGTACAATCTGTGAAATAAACTACCTCCCAGCTTTGGTTTGGTGAGCTGCAGAATTGCAGAGGTGTATCAGAGCCTACCACAGTGTATCTGAACTCCCCACCCCTGCCCTGTGTGCAGATCCATCACTGTCAGCACCATCCCTCTTTCCTAACTTCTCTCTTCTCTCACTATGTCCAAGAGACTTAGAACCATAACCTTTGTGGCAGTTCTCACAGTTAGATGATACCTTCTGCTCCCCCAGCCAACCAAAATGGAATCATAATTGCATTAGCTTCAGGAGAAGTCCTCCTTCTGGATTGCTTCCAGTGTGCTGAACATCCAGCCTTCCTTTCCAAGGCTTCACTACATGTAAAAAAAAATAAACATCCTTTCTTCTGCTGGTACAGATGTAAATTTAATTCTGTTTCCTTTATTGGAAAGAGTAGAGGATACATAGAAACCAGAGAAGGGCAACTACAAATGCTTGTAGGCCAATGTGGGAATGAGTTTCTAGCTGCTAATCACTACATGGCTTTGCATGTAGCATGTAGCAAGAGCATGTAGCTTCTTGTGTTCTCCAGCAGTGTAAAATTTCTGACCATCTTGTGCACTTCTTTAGTACATCCTAAGGTCAGCTAGGCCCATGTATTTTCCTCAGATTGGGTAAATTCCTAGAAGTCTTAAGTCAGCCTTATATTTACTCATTTTGTCTGAAATGTCATTGTCTATTTTAAAACCATAGAGGAGGGATTATTTTTCCACAGTTAGGTTTCTTGTGATTCTGAAACACTTTCTAGAAGTGCTCTATTGCTGCAGGTCCAGAATGAGATGCTGGCAGGGCTCCACTCTCCGACACATGAATCAGTGCAGCATCCTTTAAAAGGAATCATTTATTTGCTAGTTAAACCACTCTGTACCTGAACATCAGGGCAATAACAAAACAATTCTGACAATTGTTGCTGTAATGCTGTTGTAGAAATGGAACTTGTATTTCTGGAAATAGCAAAGCAACGAACAACTCCTCCTCAATGGCAGTAATGGTGCAGTAGTCTGTGATCTCTTTGACTTTGGTTGGAATGATTTTCAGAGTGAAAAGCATGGTTGGTTGAGAGGATGGGGGTGAGGAAAAATTAAGCAGGGAAGAAATTATCTACAGTCTGAGTCTGTTCTTTACTTTCTCTCTTGAAATCCATAACTTAGTTTCCTGTCTCTGTGGAATTGGGGATGAAAACAAGCAAAGGAGCAAAATATTGGTGTCTTATGTTTTCATAAACTATAACTTTTTCTTTAAGTTCCTTTTCTCTTAGCATTTGCAAAACTATTACTCTTTCTGCTCTTTTTAATGCTGAAGAGAAAAGACACAGTGATTGAAAAGCTAAGAATACAGAACTAATTCACTCCATTTGACACCTCTGTTAGTGCTGCGACTATAATATTTTCCTCTAAATTGCTGCTAGTCAGTGTAGAAATAGGACCTTGGATGAAATAGAATTGACAGGTTGTAGGAGTAAAAGCTTTCTGATGCCACAAGGCTACTGCAGAAGATACTGGTCGGATCAGTACAAGTGGGCAAATGTTATGGTGAAAATAGTAATGATTGATAGAGCATCTTATTTCCCTGGATTCCTCATACAATGTAGTTAATGATTTTTATCTAACCAGAGACAGCGAGGACTGAGTCATGTAATTAATGAATGCCTGCTAAGTTCACAAGCTAAGTAAACCTGCTCGGCCAAGCCACGAAGCTGACCATCAGCACCCTTTGTTTGCACTGCCGAAACCCTATGCCAGGGACCATTGCTAACAACGGTGCCCCAGTTCCTGTAAACAGTAATCATCCTAGCCATTTTCCAGTGAGCTCACCCAAGCATGGCAAGGAGAGAAGAAAGGGCCCTTTCACAGTTTTCTGGAGCTGCAGGTCTGCACTAATCTCAGTGGTTTTGGGACTGATCTTCACAACGCCACATATAGGAAAAGGAATGATGGCATGAGAAAAAAGAATGGAGGTATTTCAAGGAGTAGCATCTGCATGTTTTGTGGCTAGTAAGTAGAGATGACCATTGCTTCCATTTTCTCTAGCCATAAACGTGGCTGCGCATGTTGTCCTGGGTAGTGTGGTGCCAGAGCCAAGCATGTAGTTCTAGCATTTGACCTAAAATTCCTGTGGTCTGAAAATGAGCTTAAGCACAGAGTCAAGGAATAGTTTTTAACCTTTAAGGCTTCACATGACAAAGCTGCTATTCTGTTCTGTATTGGGTCTGGCTGAGCTGGAGTTGATTTTCCCCATAGCAGCCCTCATGGGCTCACTGGAATACATTGACTTTTTAGAGCTGATTTGGCAGGACAAACCCAGATGTTAGGGACCTGCATGGTCACTGAGAAGAGCATAACGTGGCATGTCCTTGCACGAACAGCCTCCCTGTTTCTCAGGCTCCTGCTTGCTATGCTTTATAATCCACACTGAAAGACACCTAGCCATCAAAGTTCCCTTCAAAACAATGACTATTTTCAAGCACCCCATCCTGAAAGGACCATCTTCTATAATTGCTTTTCAATCTGCACTGTTTATTAGCTGCCCATTTGAGCAATCATCAGTAAACACACGCCACAAGTAAAGGCATTTCTGAAGCCATATTTTTGATGGTGCTGAGTAAGGAGCCCTTGTAAAACAACATCTCTGTGTTGCTATGTGATGTGCTTAGTAAAGAATTAAATATTAAGACAGACAGCAGGACACTGTATGCATGGAAAAGACTTAGATCCTGGATTGGTAAGCCTGAATGCTTCTCAGGTTGAAAAACTTTAAAAAAATAATATTGCTGTAGTTTGGGCCATTAGTTATTCCATGCTGGGCTCTTGTATTCTTTGAGTGTGGAATACTTTCACAGAAACATTCCTTCCTTTTGAGCTGTGCACTGTTTGTCCTAACAGCATGGGATGTTGTGAAACTTAGAGACGACACTGCCAGCTTAATCAGTTTTTAAAGGCTCCTTTTACTTATCGTGTAAAAAGCTAACCTTTGAAAACTCAAAAAAGAAGGCAAGTAAATGGCTATTTAGAAGACCAAATGGCTTTTGATAGTTTCAGATTCCCCAGTGATCTGTTGTTTCTTTCCTGTAGTTCAGTGCTTCTGCTCCTTAGCACACTTTGTTGTCCTCCAGCCTGGCCCAGTTGTTGTGCTGGCATGTCACAGTAGATTTTTCTGCAGATCCACCCCACTCTTCAGAGCAGAGCTGTGCTTTCTCTCTGTTTCCAAACTCCAAAGCTTGTGAAAAGGCAGGAAAGCAAGTCGCTGTTACACCTGCAGTATCAATCTAATGTTAATTGCAGCTAGAAGGGAATGATGCTCAATGTTGTAAAGACCGAGAGGCACATTTACAACAAAGACAGTTTTTCTAAACGATGAGATGAGTGGTCTATGTCCAGTCTACCTGTGAGGAGAAGAGAATTTGGCTTTACTTCCTTATGCTTCTATTCAGGTAGGTGGCAATCTCACTCCTAACAAATACAGGCAAAATGTTTGCAAAACAAGAATGTTTTTGTTCTTTCTCTGCACATACAGTTTCCATCCAGCTTCATTTCCGGAGAAGCTGGCTTTACCTGAGCAATATTCAGGAATCTGGGGAGAGCCTTGGGTGCTACCTCCATGGTACAAGCCTGGGGAAAATCTGCATGGAGCATTCCAAAGGAGAGAGAAACGTGGACAATTTGTTGTCAACCTTAGCAATGCAGAGAAATTGCATTGCTCCCCACCAATGACAACTCTGTGTGCCAGTGTAGTGGGTCTGGCTGAGCTGGTTTTCCATATAGCAGCAGTGTTTTTTTTGTGCTGGGAGATAGAAGGATGTTGATAACACACCCGTGTTGTGACTGCTCTTCAGCAGTGCTCGTACAGCACCAAGGCTCTGCCCAACATTCACCCCCACAGTGGGATGGGGTGGGCAAGATCTTGGGAGGGGACACAACCAGGACAGCTGACCCGAAC